>OOIL02004481.1:1227601-1240574 GCA_900332095.2 Cuscuta campestris | reverse complement strand
GGCGAGGGTATAGTCATTCATAGAAAGGACATCTATCTTTATGCTAGAGACCTTAACCTGGAAATGGTGTAATTATTGTGAAGGATGATGCTTCAGTAAACAAACCTTGGGGTATTTAGTTATGTCCAGTCTCATTTGGTTGTGCATTTATTGTAAGCTGGAGACTTGTATTGGCCCCCAAGACCTTCCTCGTTGCCATCTGTGAGTCTGTCTCGTAGCGTCAAAAGAACCACTTCATGAAAATATATTGCCCTCTTGTTTGGTAACATTTTACCCAGTTTATAAATACGTGATTTTTATATTTTTAGTTTTAAACTAACTTTTAAATAAATTGAATTAAAAATCATTTTAGTGAAATATTGCAATGTGAAACCTTTTTGCATTTCCCACTTTTTTTGGGTCTTCCTAAAATTTTATTCTCATTATTTTATTTGGCAAAGAGTGAAATAGTCTTTTATAATATGATGATTTTCTAATATGGTCCTCTATCCCAAGTTTTTACTTCAAATGTTTGTAGTCTTTCATATGTATTTGAGATTTATTCTATGACAAGTTATTTGTGTATATTACATATAGAAATGAATATAATCTTTGTGGCCCTCTATATTTAGAATATTTTTCTCTAAATAACTCATTATCGAATAGTTCTCAAATATAGAGAATCACGAACATAATAAGTCGGGATAAAAGACTGGGTTAGAAAATTCTTTGTTATACGACTATCTAGCGAATTTGCTTTTTGTTAAATAATTTTGGGTTAGATATCTTATTTACCCTTACAATTAATTTCACTCAACCCCCATTTAGCCAACGCAACCTCATCTATGTTGGATCCCAATGAAGCCTTCTTAAGAGCGGATGAGACGTTACATCTCATGGAGTCCTCTATGTGTTACCATCAAGGTGCCATATCTCGGTGGAGCTAGTCTCACCTCAAAGGCTTTGAAGGCTGAAGTCAATGTCACATCTCTATTTGTCCGATCTGTAGTCAATGTTAGCATTGTGCCATTGTCATTGAATAGCACCTTTGAAGTGTCGTATCTAAAATGCAGCTGATGGAGATATGGGTCAAGGGACCTTGGCTCCATAGGCCTTGAGCTCGGTCAAGCCTATGCTCAGCCGATGGTATTAGGAGACATGACAAAAGACGGAATGTTCGGCCTCATGAAACCCTCAGCCAAATCTTAGGCACCCCTACGTCTGTAGGGGCCCGCTCTGCACTAACATATACGACTCCAGCATAGTAAGGTCACGGTCAGGGGCCTGCCCATAGAGGCAACTTGTGAGGCTCTAAGGTCAATACATAAGCACCATAAGAGAGTCATGTGTCATAAAGATAGAGACAAATGTAATTAATAAGCTCGTGGACTGCAACCCGAGAGGGATGAGGGTGTGGCCTAATATGTACTCCCTCCGTCCCAGAGTATTTGTCCATTTTCATTTTTACACATCATCCAATGCATTTCTTTAATCCATTTTATCTTGTAATTTGTATATTAAAATATTATACAAATTATATATTAATAATCTATATGTTAAGACAAATCAAACAAGATCACACATGACTATATTTAGGCTTACACATTGAGAGAATTTGATAAGTCAAAGTGCTTAGATGAACAGTTCCAAAAGTCAAAAGTGGACAAATATAGCGGGACGGAGGTAGTAACTTGTATAAATAGACCCCTTCATCCTCATGGAACAGGATTGAATTCTGAGTACTTCATTGCTAATATATTAAACTTCTCTACTATTTCACTACCCCATAATCTAGAATCCATCAGCAGCCAATCTAACTAAGGTTTTGAATACGAAGAGCATTCTTAGAAAGTCAAAGGTTAAAAATCAGCCCAATTAAATATGGAAAGAATATCATAAGACGGAAGGAGTAAATGTAAAATTCAAAGAACAAGGTATACTTTGTACTTCTTAAGAAATTATACATAACGTATTTACAATTCTAATCCCTTAGATGTAGGTCAGAGACTCAAAGTTAGATTTGAGTCGTTGAAGTTATATATAAATTTATACATTTATTTCAATATTCTTTGAGTAATGTACATTCATTTTTTTTGCACGATTTGAGCATAGGTATGGTACTGTACCGTTCCGTTTCAAAACGGAATGATATCGAATGACTACCGATACCGAACCTCCGTGATACCAGACAACGCTCACTCTTATGTACATACGCTAAAAAACTCATTTTCAAATAATTGAATACTCATTTTCAAGTAATAGAATACGCATATCGGGCCGGTTCCAGTGACACCGGAGAACGGTGCCACTTCGGTGCCACTGGCTTTTTGGGGCACTTCCAGTGCTCCGTTCGTAAAATTGATGGTGTCTACCCCCTACTCCCACCCCTGCACCCCCCCACCCCAACCCCGCTGTAAGCCCCCCCACAAAATGTGTGGCTATTATGCATTGCATAATAGTTACACATTTTGTGGGGGGCTTGCGGCGGGGTTGGGGTGGGAGTGCAGGGGTAGGGGTATGGTGGGGGGTTTAGGGGTGGAAGGGGTAGGAACCGTCAATTTTACGAACGGATCACCGGAAGTGCCCAAAAAGCCAGTGACACCGTCCTTTGGTGTCACTAGAACCGGGCCGTACACATATTGAAATAATTGAATAGTCCTTTATAAGTAAAACTGAATTTANCTGGCTTTTTGGGGCACTTCCAGTGCTCCGTTCGTAAAATTGATGGTGTCTACCCCCTACTCCCACCCCTGCACCCCCCCACCCCAACCCCGCTGTAAGCCCCCCCACAAAATGTGTGGCTATTATGCATTGCATAATAGTTACACATTTTGTGGGGGGCTTGCGGCGGGGTTGGGGTGGGAGTGCAGGGGTAGGGGTATGGTGGGGGGTTTAGGGGTGGAAGGGGTAGGAACCGTCAATTTTACGAACGGATCACCGGAAGTGCCCAAAAAGCCAGTGACACCGTCCTTTGGTGTCACTAGAACCGGGCCGTACACATATTGAAATAATTGAATAGTCCTTTATAAGTAAAACTGAATTTAAAAAAATAAATATTAATGTCCAGTTCCAAGTTCCCATATACAGTTCGGGTCGGGTCAAATCCCGAGTTTTCCCTCATCTCTCTCAACTCGCCTATAGTCATTCGTATGAGGCAGCAAGGACAGACGGACTTCCATTGTCGAGGAACAGTCGAGAATTGAGCAAAGATGACGGAGGCGATGATAAGGAAGAAGCCAGGCATGGCGAGCGTGAAGGACATGCCGCTTCTTCAAGACGGACCGCCGCCCGGAGGTTTTGCTCCGGTACGGTTCGCCCGTCGGATTCCCAACACCGGTCCCAGCGCGATGGCCATTTTCCTCACTGCTTTCGGCGCCTTCTCTTGGGGTATGTATCAGGTCGGCCAAGGGAACAAGAAGCGCAGGTACAGCTAGCGCCTTTATTTCATGAGATTTACTTTGATTTCATCAGGATCGTGCTTGAATGGCACAATTCAGATTTCAATTTGTTGTCTACTCCGTCTGATTTTTCGATCTGGTTGGTATATTTATCGAGATGATGCGCACCTCTTTGATTTGATGCCCCCGAGCTTCCTCAATCAAAGAACCAATTCCTTTTTTACTGAATGAAATCCTAACTTTTGTACTTCAAATAGTGGTGAGTACTGGATTTATTCATTTTGAGTTGAGCCCTTGAAGGTTTCAATGGTAGGGCGGGGATATAGAATACAATGTACCACATTTTTTTATCCGAGATGACTTGGAGCACTTACATTTCAATGCGTCATTACATGGAAGTTTCCACTTGAATCCCAACTTTTGAGTTTTAATGATGAGATATGATGTCTTATGGGAACGAGGAGAAAACTGAAAGAGAAATGGTCAGTGCTTAATGAGGGAAGCCGGGAGAATAAGAGTTGTAGAAGTAGTGGCTGTGTCACATGCCCGGGGGCATATAACAATGAGCAGATTTAAGGTCAATTGACTATCAGGTTGCTATTGGCTTATGGCTTGCTACAGTCACTTTTCTAATCTCCAGTATGAGTGCATTGCCTGTAGATGATTTCAAAACAGCAAAACTTCAAACCAAATCTTAAAGCAATTGAGCTATGAGGGTTTGTATAAGGGTATTTTTTTATGTCTTTTTCATCCCTTAATCGTTAAGAATATATTTAATAATATAGCAAGATAAAGATGCTGCTGCTTGAATATTCCTACTGCCCCTAAAGAGTTCTGTTTCTTACTTTGTATCATATTTTTGTCCCAAAACAACTCAAATATGTTAATATTAGTTAATCATTGAATTTTATTATAGTTAAATTCTGGTACAGCAATGAAACTTGAATCTTTTTATGTGACGGAGGGAGTGAAAAAACTAAGTTCAAGGGAAAAATAGACTCAGACGAAGGAGTGTCTATAGTGCTGACGATATGATTTTCAAGCTCTCTTTGTGGGAACTGGAAACTGGGAAGTGTTAGTTTGCATTGGTTTCCTAACCTAGATGAAAGGGGTTTCTAAATAATAATTTTTTTCCACTTCTACTTGTTTCTTAAGGATTCAAGGGCGCGATTTTAGAGAGAAACCCTTCATAGGAAAGAATAATGATATGAAAATTTCAAACCGTCATCATTCTATTTCTACATGCACGGGGAAAAAGAGATTTGATATTGTATTTTTTTCTTCAGTACAAGATTAACATTCTAAAATCAACCTGCAAAACATGGAACATGACAAAGGATTGGTAAGGTGGAGAAACTTTTTTTCTTTGAGTTTGCATTAAGCCCTTCTTTATGAGCATATCCAAGAACCAGTACCATGGTGTATGCTTTTTGCAAATGGCATCATCCTTATGAGCAAATCACACAAGGATTTGAATGGGAAATTGGATGCATGGAGACAGGCTTTAGAGTTGCATGGCTTGCGTATAAGCCGCACTAAAACATAGTATATGGAGTGCAAGTTTGGCAATGGAAGGAGAGATAGTAACATCGAGGTGATAGTTAGAGAAAATACTATACCAGAAGTAAAGAGATTTAAATATCTTGGGTGTATCATTCGAGACAATGGAGAAATAGAGGATGATGTTAACCACAGGATTCAAGCCGGTTGGCCAAAATGGCGGAGTGCTTCGGGCTTTATATGTGACAAAAAAGTACATTTAAAACTAAAGGAAAAAATTTTACCGTACTACTATTAGACCAGCTATATTGTATGGAACAAAGTGTTGGGCAACAAAGGATGAACATGAACACAAGGTTAGTGTGGCGGAAATGAAGATGCTTTGTTGGATGAGTGGTCATACGCGTATGGATAGAATAAGAAATGAAGAAGTGAGAGCTAAAGTTGGAGTGACACCTATTGTAGAAAAGATGGTAGAAAGTAGAAACGCGTCTTAGGTGGTTTGGACATGTGAAGAGAAGACTAATAGAGCGTCCTATGTGAAGGGTTGATTGAATGATGAATAGGCATGTGACTAAAAGAAGAGGTAGACCTAATCAGACTTGGCAAGCACTAATCAAAGGAGACCTTCGCATGAATGATCTCAAAGCAGATATGGTACATGATAAGGCACAATGGCGTCGTTTGATCCATGTAGTGGGATAAGGCTTTGTTGTTGTTGTTGTTTTTTTTGTTGTATTAAGCCCTTCTTTAGATAATTGAATACTAGTAATGTTAAATGGCGGCTATCGCGGAATGTTGTGGCAGTTTATTTTCCTCCCCATAGAAAAACTTGCATAACTGACAAATGAAATCACCATTATGGATTATGATCAAAACTACTTATGAAAGAGATCACTGTTTGTAATTTTGCCAGTTATACTTGCCACTGTGCTATGCAGTGATTATTATAGAGTATTTTTTGTTTAAGGAGTAAATCATATCATAAGTAAAATTCATTGTAGTGGAAAAATAAGCTTTTTAATCAATTATCTTTGTCTAAACTAGAAAAGGAATTGGTCGATAGATATAATATCATCTTTGCCTTGTCCGTTGTGTAGGGCAATAAAGGAAGAAAAGTATGCTGCTCGAAGGGCTATACTACCCATGCTACAAGCTGAAGAGGATGAAAGGTTAGGAGTAAACTTCCTTTTCTCTGCTTTGCAATCTATTCATCCATTTGGATAGATAGAAAATGACTTCTGGACATTTTCTGGTGTTTGGTTGAAAGTTCGGAAATTTTTTTTTAAAAAAATAGGTTTTGTTGTTATAACATAGTAAAACTTGATGAGTTTCGACAATAAAGTAGGAGAATGATGGAAAATGTCTTCGACCAAAAAAAGTAAGACAAATCTTCCATATCAGGCTCATTTTCTGTTGACTTTGGCAATCATTTTCTGTTGACTCCTAATTTTTTTAAAACAGCCAAACACTGAAAAATGGAAAAAATGACTTCCGGGAGTCATCCCACCTCCCAAACGGTCCATTGGTTGGTTATATATGCACACACTTTATAACTGATTCTGCCATTGCCACATTGGGTTTGATATCTTCAGGTTTGTCAAGGAATGGAGAAAGTATGTAGAAGAAGAGGCAAGAATAATGAAGGACGTTCCTGGTTGGAAAGCGGGTGAGAGTGTGTACAACTCAGGGAGATGGATGCCCCCTGCTACTGGTGAGCTTCGTCCCGAAGTCTGGTAAGCTTGTCTTTGTAACCAGCCAATGCCAAACTGTCTCGTTCCCTACTGTCTTCTGGGCGTGCATGTAATAACGTGTGTGCCTTTTAAGTTGTGTTCAAATTGTCTGGAAAGGTCCTGTAGATTTTCTCTTCTTTTGCCAAAATAATTTTAATATGTTCCCATGAGATATGGGACTAATGGGAGTATGAATAGGTATAACTCTACAAGTTTCATATCCTCTTGTTTGATGAGTATACATAACTTTGTGGATTTCGTTATTGTATTAATGGCATTTGGTGTTATCGTTGTTGTGGGTTTGTGATGAACGATATTCTAATCAAACAAGAGATAACTTTTGGTATCTCTCGATATTTTAATTCTTTTACGGCATGTTTGGGAACTGAAATTCGGGTTTCAAATCCGGATTTAGCTCAAATTTCATCTTCGGAAAATCTTAAAATTTTGGATTTGGATTAAGGCATATTCTCTAATTTATTACAAAACTCAATTGCAAATCCATGTCTCCTCTTGTCATTTGAAATTTAAAAATTCTAATTTTGGAATTGAAATGTTAGTTCCCAAGCACTACCTTACTACTATGTTTGGTTCAATGAATTTGAAAGAAAAAAGAAAAGAAATTAAGATAGTAGATAGTTTTTCTTGTTTGATTAGAGTGGAAAAGAAAAGAAAAGTGGATGGAAAGTTAATAAAAAGGTTAAATATATTAAGAGAAGGAAAAATCAAACTTCTTCCATTTTTGGTGAGAAAAAATAGAGAAGCTCATTTTCTTTTCATCCTTCCTAATTCCTTGAACCAAACACAGTTATGTGTATTTAGTGAAGCCTATGAATTCGATATCTCCCTATATGGCTATATCATCATCCTCCCAAATGCGAGTGTTTTGGTATATCTCGGTTTTGGAAGATATCAATCAAGGATTGATGTTTAAGCCACGTAATTGTTGGGATTTAACGACGGAGTCCCTAATTGTAAAATTTAACGTTACTCTGGTACCCAACAACTTGAGTCAATTTGAACGCTTGTATACTGCTCTGGTAAATTTGCACCCTTATCCCCGTTGTTTCAAAATATACACTGTTGCCCCTCATGGTTCTGATATTAGTATGTCAATGTCCCTTTGGACAAAAATATTCTTCAAATATTAGGTGAATAATTCCAGTGCCCCTATGATTTGGAAATGGGCACCAACACCTCCTCTCCTTTTTCTTTATTTTTTTTCTGTTTTTCATAAAGAGAAGAAAAATGTTTGTGTGTGAAATAATTAAAATTTGTGTTTCAAAACCTACATTTTTTAAAAAGTTTTAAAAAATAAAAAAAGTTTGTGTTTGGAATAAAAATAGAAATAAAAAATTTAACATATACTTCATTTGTCCATTTAAATATTTTGTTTTTTTTGTCTAAAAAAGTTTTGATCTTTTTGAATATGTCGGGACCAAAAGAATACTAAGTAACGCCTTTTATATATATAGTTAATTATATATTAATTACATTTTTTGGACCAATGTGCAAAAGATTTCCTTCATGACTTAATTTTTCCCAATTCTATAAAATTATTTTTTCATGTACTTTTCTTTTTTTATTTTTTTATATTCTTTTTTCTTTTATTTTAATTTTGATTAAAACAAGAGAAACGGTTAAAATTAATGAACATAAAATGAGAAATGAGCTTTAGTGAAAAATAATAATAGAGAATATTTTATTAATTTTCGTTTATGAAAATGAATCAATAAAGTTCTCTTTTGAATAAAAAATGAAAATGTTTAGTTTGAGACAAATGAAGTATACATTATTTCTTGTTATTTAATTGATTTTTATGGCAAACACAAAAAAATTGATTATTAAACATTATAAAAAATAATTATAACAAAAGAAATTAAAAAACATTTATAATAAAGTAGTAGAAAAAAGAAAAACAATAAAAAAAAGAAGGGGCGTTTGTACCCATTTCCAAAACCATAGAGGGTAGTAGAACTATTACATAATATTTGAAGAATGTTTTAGTCTAGAGGAGCATTGGTGTAACAATATCAGAACCATGAGAGACAACATCGTAAATTTTTAAATCATAGGGGGATAGCGGTACAAACAATTTCATGGGTAGGGGGGTTTACTGGGGGTTAGGAGGGGTAGATCTCCGTAGGGGGCAGTGGCTTCCGTAGCCACTGGACAGTGGCTACGGAACCGGCCTCATGATACAAATGCACCTACAAAATTGGGAAGATGTTCGTGAGTTTTACAAGTGAGAATAAAAATGGGAAGAGGTCAATGTTGCGGTCAATTTGAAGTGTCATGTTCATTGTGAAACCGGACGGGTCGATCTTGCGGTCGGAATTGCCAGGCGCCGGGTAATGTCCATGGGGGTAGAAAGGGAAGAACCCAAATTTAATCATGGGGGGAAAGTGAAATGTGTTGAGCCAAATATTACTTGCTTTGCTTTTTTGTTCCAACCGGAGGAGGAAGCAAATCAGTGCCCACATTGCATATAGGCGTTCAAATGGTGGTGGGGGGTTATATTAGTCTTTTACCTTGTTTGCTACCAAAACCAAGTTACAAAGGAGTGTTTTGCTTTTGTAGCTAGCTAAAAGGAATAATGCAGTTCACTGCATTTCTTTCGATGGGCGGTCCATTCAAAAATCTGTTAAATAAAACAGTTTCAATGGACCGCCCATTTAAAAATCTATTAAACAAGTAAGTTTCAATGGCTCGTCCATTCAAAAATATGTTAAATAAGTCAGCAATCAGTGGGTCTTCCATTCAAAAATTTGTTAAGTAACTCTCAATAATATTTTAATTACGTTGCTCTGCCCACTTTGTTTTCATTAACCATTTTCAAAGTTGAGCTTTTTGAGGTGTTAGATATGGGGGGATTAGTTAGTGCTCTTTTGGTCTTGGAATGGCCAAAGGAAGAATCCAATTAAACTTAGTACTAAAAGTGTGCTAAGGAAGAGAAGGATCGAAGATGAACACGTGATTTTCTCTCAGGCTTACTATAGTTGGCAATTGAATCGTTTCTGGTTTGGAATAATTTGATTCAGATACTTCTTGGATATATGTTATACGGAGCGAATTGGATTGGTTTAAATTCAATTCAGATTTAATTTTGGTTCAATCGATTCGGATCAATTTTGGTTTCAGATATCAATTCAGATATATTTCGATTCAGATATATTTTAGTTTCAAATATATTTTGATTATGATATATTTCAATTTAGAGTATGTTTAGCATCTATGTCATTTTTTAATTAAAAGTTAATTATTTGTGTTCTTTTTTTGTCATTTTGCATTTATCATCAATTCATCAACTCATATTATTATATATTTTTTCTAAGTATACTCCCTCCGCCATAAATAATACTCCCTCCGTTCTAAAATGATCTTCTCAGTTCGATTTATGATGTTTGACAGAAGTTATTTTCAATTCAATTTATTCGATTATAGGTAAAAATTAAAAAAGAAAAATTTTATATTTCAAAACTACATCAAAAGTTCTACAAAACAAGATATGACATGACTATATTATTTTATCAAATAAGTAACGAAAATAGGTAAAGAAAGTATTTTTGGTTATGATATAAATTTAATACTCCCTCCGTCCTAATTCTTTCTTCCCAGTTTGACTTTTCCTCATTTTTAATTTTTGGCTTTGACTTCAAATTTTACCCTCCTTAAAAAAGATTTTTTAAAATTTTTTTTGCAATCATTCAAAATATAGAGTTAGAAGATAATTGGTGTAAATACATGAGGGTATTAATGTCATTTGTCATCTTTTTTTTCTAATGGGAAGGTAGTTTTAGGACGGGAAAAAAGGGGAAGTGGGAAGAAAGTTTTAAAACAGAGGGAGTATAATTTTTATTACATCTATTATCTCTATCTTCATATTAAATTTTTATTACATCTATTATCTCTATCTTCATATATGCAAAGATAAAAGATGATCTTAATAGTGTTCCGTTACGATTAAATGAAATCCAATGTAATTGGATAAAAGTTTAGTAAAATTGGATGAAATTATTTGATATTCATTCAATTTTACTCCTAAAAGGTATTGCAATGAATGAGATTGCCTAAAAATGACTACTAATATTAGTGAAATTATTAGAAATTCAATAAATTTTATTCATATTTAGATGAAATTGAATACAATTACGTTAAATTGAAGTAAAATTAGGTTAAATTAAATGCATTTCGTTGAAATTATATCCAATAAGATGAAATACAATAAATACAAGTTTGAATCAAGTATATACACAATACACTGATAAAAATTAAATTGGAATATTGTTTTGTTTTAATCAAATATAATTGATTCTAATGAGATAAACATTTATTAAAATTAAGTAAAACTTAGTTAAATTTATTCAATTTTATGCCTAACCATTGTTTCAGTTGGAATAGGTTGAATGCGATTAGAAAAAATAAATATAATTATATTACCTCATAATAAATTTTTATTATGTTACCTCTTACTTTTATAATTTCACACTATTCTTCAAATAAATTAGAATGAAACAATTTCGGTTAAACAACGCAAATTGCAACGTAAATGTTAATTGAGATGTAGGGATTATCACCTAGTAGCTCTTTCCCGAATTAGTCGTGCACTCTCTATTTTTTGTGCATTCAGAATTACTCCATCCATCCCAGTTTAAATTGCCCGTTTCTATTTACGATGTTTGACTGAACTTATTTTTAAATAATTTTATATGAAAAAATGGTGTAGAATTAAAATATAAAAATTACATATTAAAAAATTAGATAAAAAATATACAAAACTAGTTGTGACATGACTATATTATTTTATCAAATGACTACCGAAAATAGAGAAAAAAAATGAATGAAATTTGACCATGTGAATAATAAACATACAATTTCATCATCTTTGTTTTATAACTACCATTCATCGGCTTGTGGGGAGGGGACGAACATTTATTCATCACACTCCTTATAATCATCATACAAGCTTTTCCTCTCTAAATTTGCTCTCTCCCCCTCTCTCTCAAGCTTGGTTCCAAGAATCCATCAGAGAGAGAGAGAGAGTATTTATGATAGAAAGATTTCAACTTTCATTGTCTTACAAGAGAGGAGAAAGAAGAGAATTGGCAAAAAAGAGAGCTAGGAAACAGGGAACAAAGGGCCAGTCCCATTTGGTTTATCTGAGTCAGGGATGCTAGTGTAGGTGCACAGATTACTGGACAACTCCCACTTCCAGTCCACCTTCCTTGACACATACAGTTGGGGCAGCCTGTTGATCCTCACATAGTGCTCTCTTATCCTATCACTACTACTACTACTACTACTCCCTGCCTCATCACTCTCAAGGTAGCTGGTGACCACACAGTAGCACGCCTCGTGTCCGCCCCATGTCTGGTCATCTTCATCTGCTGTCTGGCTCCCATCTTGATGGAAATAGCGTCTCAAAGGAGCTCCTATGCCACTCCAGTATGGGTCCATGTTTTTCCAGTACTGGGAAACATCCTGAGTTTTAAACAAAGCCTTGTTAGCCACACAAAAGAATACAGTATCATTCTATCATCTATCTTGGCTGGCTAGCTAGCTACTAGCTACATCTCAGCTTATACTTGCGGCATACCTTAGTGTAATGAAATTCCCAAGCATGATCACAAAGGTCATCCCTCAATATTCGGCCCTGAAATAAATGCACATTTTAAATGAAACCGAGCATACAGGGGCAGCGGGGGTGTAGCTTGAGGTTGCTAAAAGATCGAACTTCTTGCTTTTCTTTATTCTTTAAAAAAAGAGCGTTCATTCCATTTAGGGAAGGAGATGAGTGGTTCACGTTATTTCTCTCTCCCCTGCATAAGCGTCAAACTCCGTGAAAAAAACAAACAATAACTTCTTTTTAGGGACGGAGGAAGTACTACTCACACGTTTTCCATCCGTGACTGACATGGAGTAAACATCCAACTTTGCAAGTCCTTGTTGCTTTGACATACGGGGTATATGTGCCTTTCCAACCCATAACTCTTCGCACTACAGAAATGTCAAAGAAAAATGAGAAAGAGAAGTGGCACCAGTTATATACTGTCACATTTGCAATTAAAATGCCTCAACTCAAGTAACAAATGCTAATCATTTCATGCGATTTTTAGGCAAAGTACATGGAAAATTCCAAAGCCTGTTCTTGAAACATGCTGGCTTTCTTCATAACTCTAAGGGTCCAGTTTCCAAAAATCACTGTTAAGGATATACTTAACTGTACACCATTGGTTGTTAATAATAACTCTATGAGCCGACACCGACTCTACTGATCAGTGGTCGAAGAACAACCTCGTTTACAAAATGATGTCTTAATTTAAAAGAAAACAAAAGAATTTAACATGAGCTCAAACTTCAAAC
>OOIL02004481.1:1191287-1215606 GCA_900332095.2 Cuscuta campestris | reverse complement strand
CCGGCCCACAGAGCCGGGCCCGGTTGACTTTAGACCAAGAGTAGCTGGCAGAGCCAGTCCGGAGAAGGAGACGGAGCAGATTGGCCGTTACAGAGCCGGAAAAAGGGGATCGCGCCCTTAGCGGGATAGACTCCATCAATTATGCGTAACCTTAATTGCATATAGCTCATGTATAAATAGAGGAGACCCGAAAAGGGGAAATTCAAGCAAAATCAAGCTAATAATACATACCCCATTCTCGAATTCTCGTTCTTAATTTTGTTCTTACGATCCGCTTAACGGATCGGATTATTTGGTGGATTTATTGTCCATCAGAAAGATTAATACAAATAAAGTATCATTAACGTATAGTTAATAATAAATCAAAATGCATGAGTTTTTTAGTAGTGTGTGTATGTGCACAGATGCAAATTGTACTTTGATTAACTATCATTTTGTGAAAAATTGTACATACTCATATATATAATGCTCTTTGTAATTTAAGAATTTATCTTAAAACACTTACGTGATGTTCTTTTAGATTCTAGTCATTAAATTATGGAGTATAAGGTAACATTTTCTAGTGATTTCAAATTTATTTCAACTGAGTGTTTTTGGATATGAAATATTATTGTGAAAATGAAGAAAGTTTATTTATGTGAAAAAGTGAGTGACAAAACTATTACTCATTTGAATTCTCTCACAAAACTGTGATTAGAAAGAGAAATAGTGTGAGATAAAATTTAAAAAAATGAAATGCAATTTTCTTTGCTAAAAATATGAAATTTTAAAGAATAATATTTTTATCAATACTTCATTTTTCAAACTCTTTTAATTTTCTTAAACTTCTATAAATCTTTTTCCACTTCTTTCTAAATTATTAAAAATTTGATGTTATACAAAAAAAATATTCATCCCAACATAAACTTTTTCAGTGAAGTATTGAAAGGAAATTATTAAACCACATGAGGTGTTACGTATGAGTATTGTTTTTAGATTCATCCCAACATAAACTTTTTCACTTATTTTACTATTTAACTTCTCAGTAAATTGTACAAAAAAAAACCTTTAAATTGAGGTGTTACGTATGAGTATTGTTTTTAGATTCAATACTCTTTTCAGCCAACTCAACCTACCAGCCTCGTTCTTCAGCCTAACCCAATAAAAACCCGGCACATTTATACTCTTTTACCTACCCATGGTAAAAAAAAATAATTTGAATGATAAACTTATACTCCGGGGCAAACTTATTTGAATGTTTTTGCTCAAACTGTTTCTAAGATTTAAGAAAAAAATCCTCTTTCAAACCTTTTGAATGATAAACTTATACTCCGGGGCATGATTTTGTCAAACTACCTTCGTGGGTGATTTTGTTCTTCACTGCAATGCTACAAACTTTTATTGCATGAAATATTGTTGAATCTATTCTTCGGACTGATTTTACTACTGCAATTTAAGTATTTGCAAAGATTATTAAAGAATATTAATATGGTTTCAAGGTGGTGAGAAGTACCTGAAGGGCGGAGGCAAGACTGGAAAGTACTCAAGATGTACTTCGTATTTATACTGTGTTCTGGTGTAAGCAGATATTTTAAAAAAATTGGTGAATCAAGTTAATTATTCATAGTAATAATGATAAAAGATTTGCAAGATCTTCACTTTTTGTATTTAAATGATATATTTGGTGCAAAAAAAGAGATTTAGAAGATCGTCACTTTTATCATAGCAAAAAAGATTTTTAGAATCACTTTAATAAATGCTGATTTGAGATAAAGGACAACTTACTTTATGGTGTGTGGCTCCATGCAACACACATACCCATAAAGTAGTAAGTTTACACTTACCCATAAGACATAAAGTAAATTTACACCTACAAAATAGTGAATGTTTTTAAATACCCGTGCACACGCAGACCTAGGGGACATGGGTGATAGGTTTCATCATTATCCTCAAAATCGAAAAAAGTAGCCCATAACCACCCGGCCCATTTTCAGTGACCCGGCCTAATAAATTTGGGCGGGAACACTGTTCAAAAGGCAATCCTAGCATTGTATATTGTAAGATTATTTGGGAAAAGAAAGTAAGTTTAAGCACATTAAATGCTTGGATTTTATAAATCTAAATATTAAATAGATTAGATGTAAAGCATTGATATGACACACTTACACACAAACCATTATTACATTGCTTTATGGAGCTCCGCACCAAGCCGTCAAACGCAACCCAATAAAATGTCAGCAGCATGCCCAATCCTGTTCAAATCTCGGCCCATGTCTAGCAGCAAGGTCCGGCCCAAATGATGGTGGGGAAAATGGCGGGAACACTATTCCTAAGAGCCTCTTACCATTGTATATAGGAGGATTCTACCACCTGCCACCTCTACTTCTTGCCCCCTCCTACGTTGCCACTCCCAATCAACTCCCAACGCATCACCTCTACCCTCCCTTGTGCCAACACTCCACCCTATCCGTTCTGCTCATGTTGCAAAAATAGTTAAAACGACTTTTAAAATTATCAACAATTAAAAGTTTTTAATTCAAAAATGTTTTCTTCTTATTATAAATGGAAAAAATGAGAGAAAAATAATTTTTTACTCAAAAAGTATTGTTCTCTTAAAATATTTTCTTTAATAGACCAAGGCCATCTAGCCGCTCTATCGATTGCCAACGGAAAAACATACCGGAGGAAAAGAGAGAGGAGAGCACGCAGGAGATCTGCTCTGAAATACTGCTAAATTATAAAGAGCAGAAAGATCTCCTTTTCCCTGCCCCGATCAGATCGGAGTCCACCTTTAATCGACGCAGAATTTAGGGTTTTAATTGCAGATCCTTTCGTTGTGGGCACGTTCTTCTCAATCACGATTTTCAAATATTTTGCACGCCTAAAACCCGATCCGGCGGAATCCGCAATACATTCATCTCTCATCTCTTCCCGTCTCGATACATTCGTATGTGCGCGCATACAGATTTTAATGTACGTATGGTCGGTGCCGACTGCCGTCTGGTAGAAACTGGGGTTTGATTTCAGGGTTTAAAACAAAAGAATCTTGAAACGTTATGAGGAATCTGATCCATTGGGCATAAAATATATTTGAATTGGTCCAATGGCGTCCGTCCAGGTTCTGCGCAAGCAAGAGCATTTGGAAGCGGGAAAAAAGAAGGTGCGCGTTTGTTCTTCGCTCCTGCTCAATTAGGCTATATTTTTGGGATTTGTTTCATTTAACGCTCATGCTCATTGGAAACTTTGAAAATCAGTTGATGAAAAGTATTGAAAACTTTCAGCACCCAATTTGCAAGCATGTTTATTTTAAGAAACTTTTGCTGATCTATTGGCTAGATAGGCATCTAATACAGAAACAGATATTCTTGAAGTGCCCCTTAGATGAAGGTTTTGTGCATGCTACATGTAGACATTTGTTTTATACCTCAAACAACAAAAGTTTTCATTTTTCAACTTTGGGTTAAGATGAATAGGTCCGTTTCTGCGGACATTCGACCCCCCTTAGCCCGCAATGGGCGGGAGCCTTTGAGGCACAGGGGTAATGTTGGTATTGTATGTTGATTCTTTAGTATTATATCTACAGTTAGAAGAGTTTCGGAAAAAGAGAGCAGCAGATCGGGCTAAAAAGACAGCATCTACTAATCAAATCCATGCATCTGATGAGGGTTTGGAGAGACAAACTCTAGATGCAGAACGAATACAATCAGCTCCTGATGGGGCAGGCACATCAAATGCTGTTGCAGTACCAGATGTAAAGAGCGGTTTTAATGAAAGTGAACTTCCACAGAATACCAACTCTGGTACTTCCAATTATGCAAGTTCTGATTCATCATTTGTAGCACATAATGATGATGTTCCATTCTCTATCTCAGAGGTCTCTCGTTCTAAAGTTCCGGAATTTCATGGCAATGATGTTTCAAAATATTTGCCACCTGGATACCATAGTGATCATCCCAAAATGGAAGCTGAACATGATAGAGAAGCAGGAAGTTTTGCATTCGAGAGTGCATCTGATCATTTTGCAGATAACACTTTACTGCCTTCTTTTTCAAATGGTGGCAGGGTTTCTAGTAGTTCTGATTATAATGGTCGGTATAGTGCTGTTTCATGGTCAAACAAGAGCAGTCTGAAAGATCTTTCAGCTGTGAATTTCACTCCTCATACTTTGGCAAATGATTCACTTGAGAACTCTGCTAGCTCCCATCTGCAGCCAGAGAAGGCTAGTGTTACTGATCATTGGGGTCAGACATTTTCTTCACATAAAGGTCTTTGTGGGCATCTTTAGATTTCTTCTCTATATCTCTTGTAACATTTTCATTCTCTCTCATCATTTACATGGACTACACATTTTATCATATTGCTCATTTTCTGGATACAATCTTACATGTGTTTTTTTGATAGACTCCATGCCACCTATTGCTAGCCCCACTGATATTTCTCCACAAGTCGGACAAACAAATGGTGCCTTCCAACATGATTATTCTGTTCATCCTGATACTGGATATAGCCTGTTTGGTGGATCTGCTTCTTACACGGACAATGCTTCAACTCAGTTGGCATCTGATGCCACACATGGTGGATTCCGTTTTAATGCCCAAAGTTCATATAATAATGCACAGATATCTTCTCCGTCAACTGGGATTGTTTCTAGGAAGCCCCGCTCTTCATTTCTTGATTCAATTAACATTTCAAGAGTTCCTGTTACACCCTCTCCTCTTGCTGAAACAGTGAATTCTGATACTTCTAGCTCCAAGGTTCATCCAATGGACAATTTGGGATCTCCCACTTCTGAGAGATATATGAATTCTTCGGCTGCATCTGGTAATGGGCCTGAAATGTTTAAATATGCCATTGCAAAATCTATGGAGAGCAACCATGGTTTTCATTCACAAAACCAGAATGAAGACTTTGCTGCACTTGAACAGGTCTGATCCATATGCTTTTTTTGCTATGTTGCCACTGTTTTGTTACTCTAATATGCTTCGTAATAACCTATTTGATATAGAGCAATAAAAAGATATTTCATATAATATGGTTATATTCATTGAATTTTCATCACCAAAATTGTTTTGAAGTCGCCGTTTGTTTCTACATGGCACACACCAAACGGGAATTAAAAGTTTTAGGAGTTTCTCTTCATATAAGTGAGGACTGAGGAGATCATCTTTTAGACTTTCAAGTGTAGTAGTGTAAAATTGACTGCTAAATGCTCTGATGATTTCATAATTAACAAAGCAACCCATTTTATGGAAGGTACAAATTGTAGACGATTTTCTCGTTTTAGCCCAGTTTGGTACTGTTTTGGCTTTACAAGCCACAATGCTATCTTCTTTAGAAGTTTGAATGTGATGGAGGGTCTGGATAAAAAGTTATATCTTAAACATGACATTTTCTTACTAACTCAAAGTCAAACATGACTATTTTTTTAAGATAGAGGGTGTGTTTCATTTTTCTCTCTTCCATTTGGCTGTCACCCCATGGTGTTGGTTAACAACAATAAACCCAGTATAGTCCCAACTTCGTTGGGGTCTGAGGGTGAAGCTGTCCCCACAAAAAAAAAATAGAGAGGCTATTCACCATAGATTCTTGATGCATTGCATTTTCTGCACAAAACTTCATTTAAAGTAAGAAGCAAGGGAAGTTTAATGTTCCATTTTGATTTATATACCCGGAGCTGAAGTATTGTAAAAAATGAATCTTTTTTGCTTCATACAAAAAGATGACTCATTGAGCATTCTTGGTTTTTCTTTCTCTTTCAGCATATAGAAGATTTAACACAAGAGAAGTTCTCTTTGCAACGCGCTCTTGAGGCTTCACGATCATTAGCAGAGTCTTTAGCTGCTGAAAATTCAGCACTCACAGATAGTTATAACCAACAGGTGTGTGTGCATTTTGATTACTTATTTATGTTTATCTGTTTATTATGGTGAAATAGTAGTGTTGTCTCTATATCTGTACTTGTAGCCTTGTAGGACAGCTGTAGTATACTATCTTAGGGCCTTTAAAGTTTAAACTGACAAAAATTTCCAAATACTGTAGTGCCATGCTAATCATGCCATACTTCTGCTTGCGAATATACATCTATGCATACATAATTTTAAATACATGAAAAGTATGACATTTGGAGAACCTTTTGTGGACCCTTTTGGTGTTTGTGTTTACATAAAAATTGGCGAGAAAGAATCATCAATAGACTGGGTGATGTCAAATTTGATTATCACAGTTTCTAAAGACAATGTTTTTTAAACTTGTAAATCTTCTTTATAGAGCATACATTTGCACTTCATATATATATATATATATATAGATGTCGAGGGTAATGATCTTCCCATTTCGCTAAGTCTGACCTCTAAATTGTACAACAAAATTCATGAAAAGTGTACAGGTATATCTAAAGCTCGTGGCAGACTTACTTTTTTCATTTGCTAATCTGCTAATATGTTAGCCGTTGCTGGTCTATGGTGTATAAATATCTCCATTTGTCAGTACACATAAATGGTATACAGAGTTTATAATGTTGGTGTAAGAACAAAATAAGAGTACTAGAAATTATCAAAGCTTGAAGTTCAGTATTGATACACACTCTAAAATCTACTACAACTTCTACTTGGTCTATATAAGGCCGCCATTTAGTTCTATTTAGTGCTCTGTACAGTGATATAAAATGTGCTCCTGTGCTTCCTTTTTCAGGGAGGTGTTGTTAATCAGCTAAAAGCTGAAATGGAGATGCTACGGGGGGAGATTACTGCAAATCTGGTTTGTCTTGATCGTTTATTCCATTTACTGATTCTATAAGGTGTTTCACAACAGCCAAAGGAAACATTTGTGAAAGCATAATTTAGTTGAAGGTTACAAAAGAAAAACATTTAACTTACATGAGACGCCAATCAATAGTGTCTATATGGTGTACAATGTACATGCATTGTATCAGGGAGAATTAACTTAGTAGCATAGTAGCATGGAAACTCAATATTTTACATTGTGGGTCTGATTCTTGCTGCATTAAACACATACCATATTTGAAAGTTCCCCTATGATTTCATCAATACCTGACATATCTAGCATGCAATGGTGAATGGAGTGATTTGTCACATATTTATCTTCCCAGCTGTCTCAATATTCAAGATTGTACATGTGTTATTGCTCTAGCTGAACGTTCTTTATTGTGTGTCTTCTTTTGGGTGTGTAATTTTCATTTATCTTCCAAACAATGTAAATAGGCTGATCTTGAAGCTGTAAAGGTGGAATATGCCAATGCCCAGCTTGAATGTAGTGCGGCTGACGAACGCTCAAAGCTTTTGGCATCTGAAGTGATCAGTTTGGAAGAGAAGGTCATTTCTCGACTCCAAATTTCAGTGACTTAATTGCACGTCTCTTTTGGCTATTTGACTGAAAGTTTCAGTAATAATATTGTGGTGCACATTTTAATTATTTGATCTGTATCTCATTGTTATGACACAGTGTTGCTTTTCGGATTGAAATTTTCATTCAAGAGAAAAAATGTCTAAAATTGTACTCTGTAATTGACATATCCACTTGATCTCTTGCAGAGTAAATTAAATAAATTAAATTTTCCGGAATGATATGTGAACTCCCAGCTTCTTACAATCTTTTACCACTACTCGCCATTCACCTTTCCTATTTCTTTTTATATTGATATATCTTCTTCAGTACCATGTTATCAATAGCGCTAGGAGAATGTTTTTTAAAAAAAGTTTTCAAGTCACTACGATACTCTTCTTTCAAAACAAGTCATGTCTCAGCAAAGGACAACACTTAAATTTTGACAAGGTGAACTACTATAATAATTGACCACGCTTGTATTTTTAATACTTATTTATTGCTTCAATTAGGTTGACCATGATTAACTTGTTCATGACTTTTTTTCTGACAATACATGCAAGATTTTCATTGTGTTATCAGGCATGGTTTTTGTTTGGGACAAGTAAATGTTGTAAAACAAGACTGTTTTGAGGAATATAGGATTTGATTTCACTTTTCTCATTTTATTTCCTTTTTTGTCCTTTTGCCCACAAATTTTCTACTGTTGCCCACAATTTTTTCTAAAATTTTGTCATTGTAATATCTTCTGATATTGCTTTTGCTCAGCATTATTTTCTTTTTTCTTCATTTATTTTTTCCTCGTCTTTAAGGTATGGATCACGTGTATTTGTAACACATTATTGTTTGTTTCACTCTCACACTAGGTGCTTTATTGCTTGTTTAGGCACTTCGGCTGCGATCAAATGAACTTAAATTGGAGAGGGAGTTGGAAAAATCAGAAGCTCAATTTTCTTCTTTCAAGTATGGTCAAAGCTCGTCTTGTGCGTATATTTAATAATTTCTGTCATTTACCATTTCATTGTTTTGATCTTGATCAGTTTTTCAGTTTCCAATTTTAGAGAGTTCTTCCTCAATGGTTAGATCCCTCTCAAAAAGACGGCTAGGGGAGGTGTATTTTCTGGATATATCGCTTGCACACAATGTGTGAGGAGTGTTAGCCTAATGCTATTTAGATACTCCCTCTATCCCAAATTACTATTCTCACTTTGACTTCATGGAGATTAAGAAGTGTTGAAAAGTGATTGATTAGAATTTATTTACGAGAGAAGAATTTTGGGCCATGTATTCTTTTCCATAAAGAGACAGAAAAATTGGGAAAATTATTTTGGGACAGATGAAAAAGAAAGTGGGAAAACATTTGTGGGGACGGAGTAATTTGTAATGTAATGGTTGAGGTCTCTATTTTGTCCATAGTGGAACCTTTGGGAGCTTTGGGGTGGGGGGGGGGGGGGGGGGTGTTTGCGTGGTGATTTTGCTGTGCCAAAGAGTTCCTAGAGTTGTTAGAGTTTACATGTAATTATGGAAATGCCATGTCTATTATAGAAAAGTGAAGCGTATGCATTTGGTTTGATTTTTCTTGACTTGGTTATGAACTACGACAAACCTATTAAAATTGTATCTTCCTGGTCAAATAATTCACCAACATAAACATATCTCAGTATGGGATGATTTTACTGGGTTTGTTGTTATTGTTTGATTGTTCACCATTAATTTTGTGACTAATACAATGCATACAAATTACAAATTTAACCGAAGTGTTACTTCTTAAGTAGGTTCTCATCTTGAGTGGTGAATCCTCCGTGTTTGCAACCCCTTTTCTAGCAGTCCCACCCTTGTAGGCAACTAGTATCCAATATTCTAATATGCATGCTAAGTTAAATAACAATTGAGCATACTGTGGGTGTTAAGAGTTTGGTTTGTTTTCTTTTTTTGTTCATGCAATCTTACTTGAGTTATCCTAACATTTTCCTTTTGGATCATCCAGAAAGAAAATTGATAGCCTTGAAAAAGAACGTCAAGATCTCCATTCAACTGTTGCTGCTTTACAAGAAGGTCAGCTTTTTTACTGTGTGTGCTTCCTTTACAGCGAGCGTTAAATATCTAACAAGATGCTGAGAGAAAAGAAGCTTGCATTGTTTATGAGGGAAAATTAAAGATAGATAATTAACTAGTTCTATAATCATCCACTAACTAAATCACCTTAGGGTCTGCTAAATATTCAGTATAACTCTTCTACTTACCGAATGAGTAAATACACAATTCAAACCACCTTATTTTTCATTGTCATTTATTGTGTATAAACTGCAAGGTGAAAAAGTCAATACTCCTATGTAGCAATTAATCAAGTACCAAATTCATGTGTCTGTGCTGGTATTGTATTTTTCATCCTTGCTAAGTAGTAACTAGTAAGAATATTGTTGTCCCAAAGCTCTTGTGGATTCCGCCCATTGTCAAGAATACGGAGTACTCCCTCCGTCCGGGAATGATGTTCCCGGTTTGACTTTTGTTCATTTTTATCAAAAGTTGACTATGGGTATAATTAGTCTAAAATGCCCTTCCTCTCCCTACCACTGCCATCACCCAGCCTCTCCGTCCCCAACCGCCCCTTTCTCTGACTATGCGCAATCCCTCCACCATCTCGGCAGCGGCAATCCCACCATCCCTGCCACAACCCAACCATGACACAGATCTAAAAGAAAGAAAGAGGAGAAAGAAGTTGGAAAAAGAGAGGATTAAAGAAGAAGAAGAAGAAGAAAAGTGCAGATCTACACTTCCAATTGACGCCAGCCTCGCCATCGCAGTCACCCCACCTCGCTGGCAACCCTAACATTAGTGCTAGCCCCACCATCGGCAAGAGTCCCACCATCGCCGCCACCCTAGCACATATCTAGAACAAAAAACGAAGAAAAAGAAAAGAAGAAGAAGAAGAAAAAGAGGAAGAAGTGCAGATCTAGAACGCCATCGTCATCGTCACCACCATAGCCACCATCCTTGCCGCCGCCATGCCTAGATCTAGAAGAAAGATGGAGGAAAAATAAGGAGGAGAGAAGAAAAAAGATGGAGGGGGAGAAAGAGGAGAGGAGGAAGAAGTGGACGAAATTGCAGGAGATTGGAGAAGAAGAAAAAGGAGGAAGAGAAGGAGGAGATTGAGAAACCAGGCGAGAGAAGAAAGAAAAAATGAGGAGAATGTGACATTTTGAAATAAGGGTATTTTTGGAAGGAGTAAATTCCATAGTTGGTCCTTTATAACAGGGGGGTTTCCCTATTTAGTCCTCTATTATCAAATATTACTACAGTGGGCCTTCTTTTATGGGTATCTTTCCACAAATAGCCCTTTTTTGATCTTCTATCATGTTGGTGTTAATTTGAGGATTAAAAGTGTAATTTCGCAATGATAATACTCCGTATATCTTTTTTGTCATACACAATTCCAAAGGCTGTTCCGTTTCCATCCTTTGTGAATTACAGTCGCTTTCTACTACAACTATAGTTTACAAATATGGTCTTTCGTCGGAATCCTAGCCCACAATCATATTCATTATTTTTGTGTTATCCGCTTAATCAATATCAGAACACGTCACTAGACATAATGTTGATGTCAAATTATACCTTTAGCCTTTAAATTAATACCAACAAGGCAGAAGATCAAAAAAAGGAGCATTTGTGGAGACTGGAGAGACACTCTTAAAAAAAGGACTACGGGGGTAATATTTGATAATAGAGGACTAAATATGGAAACCCCCCTGTTATAAAGGACCAATTATGGAATTTACTCTTTTGGAAGAGTAGAGAAAAAAAGTAGAATAGGAACATCATTTCCGAACAGAAAAAAGAGTAGAATGGGAACATCATTTCCGGACGGAGGGAGTATTATATAACATTTTGAGTATTATATAACATTTTTAAGTATTAAACCTTGTGGAATATGGAGAAAGCCATAAGTGTTTGATGTCTCTCTCCATAAGGGGTGATATGGTTAAGGTCCAATACCTCTTATCGGATTAATTTTACTGCTTAACCGTCTTATTAATCGATTACTGCCCCATCTCTCAAATCTCAAATTGTATGAGAGTAATTGGTATTGGGAGGGTGTCATTCATAAATACTACCTCCGTCACACTCTCTTTGTCCACTTTTGACTTTTGGAATTGTTCATCTAAGCACTTTGACTCATCAAATTCTCTCAATTTGTAAGCCTAAATATAGTCATGTGTGATCTTGTTTGATTTGTCTTAACATATAGATTATTAATATATAATTTCTATAATTTTTTAATATACAAATTACAAGATAAAATGGATTAAAGAAGTACATTGGATGGTGTGCCAAAAGGTAAGTGGACAAAGAGAGTGGGATGGAGGGAGTATATATTATGGCTTCTGGCCTTATGAGAATGCCTCTGGGGCCTGGGCCTTTTGTTGTAATAAATGAAAATGTATATTTGTATATTGTGCTTTCTGTGTGGTATTGAGATTAAAGTAGTGAGGACAATCTGAGAACTATGCAACTCCTTTCCACCTTGCGTTCGCTAAAGTAAGAGGAAAGCATAAACAAAAATACTACGTATGAATGGAAGCAATTCTGGAGGAAAATAAATGTTGCGTTCCTGAAAATCTAGGGGAAAGCACAAACAAAAATATGAACGGAAGAAATTATAGGGGGAACTAAATGTTTGACACAAACTCAATAAATTAATTTAGACATGTATTAAAATCATTTTATTTAATTAAGTAAGTTTTTCTATCATAGCATAAATAATTAAATATTAATCATTTTTTCCTTTCCTTTGCATTTTCCAAGAATAAAATCAAGCATAAGAAAATAGCTTCCATTAATACTGTTTTTTCTTTCGGGATCATTTTCCATTGTCCAAACGTACTCCTAAATCATGTATCTCAAAATCTGTTGTGCAGAAAAGAAGCTGTTGCTGTCAAAACTACGTAAAGCATCCGGCAGTAGCAAATTAGGCGAAACTACCAAGCATTCACCCAGTAAAGTAGATGTGTCAACGTCTACACAGGATCTTGGTATGTAGTAATAAATGCCCATGTACATTGAAATGCTTCACTGTCAATAATTCAATAAGTTTCCCATAGTATCTAATATGGAGTATTTTGATTACTGAATTTAGATGACAATGATGGTATGACTACCGCCTCAGATGATCTAAACCCAGGAGGCCAGAACACTGCTTTAAGTGCTGAATCCTCCAGTTTTCCTTTTCCGCTTGATGATGGACAGCTCAGTTTTGAAGGTTCAGCGGTGTTCATTCCTCCTGATCATATAAGAATGATCCAAAATATTAATACATTAGTCTCCGAGGTTCATTTCTATCATTTATATCCTTGCCCGGCTTTTGTTAAGGGTGGTTTTTAAATCCAAAAGTGCTATATAAGTGTTAACAGCAGTTAGTAGGAATTACCATCTTTCATGGATCTTTACAGTTAGCTTTGGAGAAACTAGAGCTGACGAAAGCCTTCTCTGCTGAATCATCCGAATGCTCTAAACTTAAGGTAGTGTTTGGCAACTAGCATTTCATTTCAATTCATGCATTTGAATTCCAAAATTTGAAATCTTGAATTTCAAATGACAAGGGGTGGTGCATGAATTTCAAATTAAGCTTTGTTATGAATGAGGAGAATTTGACTCAAATCCAAATTTAAAATTTTTAAGTTTCCCAAACATGAAATTTGAGCCAAATCCAGATTTGAAATCCAAATCCATGTTCCCAAACATACCATAAGGTAATTCTCAATTTGCACCCCCCTTTCAATGTTTTTGTACCTTAGTTCTTAGAAGTAAGAACAATCTTGTTCATGGTTTTTAAAATTTTGTTTTTTTTTTGTTGTTGCTCCTGCATACAGGAGTTAAACAAGGAGCTAACCAGGAAGCTTGAAGCTCAAACACAAAAGTTGGAGCTTTTAACTGCCCAAAGCATGGCCACTGGTAATGTTCCAGTCAGACAACCAGAAAGAACTATCCATGAGAACCCCACGACTTATGCAGATGAAGGCGATGAGGTAGTACATTATTAACTTCTTTTTCTACTTTCTAAACTATCAATCGGTTGGCGTTACGCAGCCCATACACCTTACCTAGAAAATGTGGAGAGGCTAAATGACTACAGAGTATTAATAACTTAAGAGGGAGATGTTAACGTGGCAGTTTCATTAATTTCAACAAAAAGTAGCTATTGCACCACTTTTGCTTTTTAAATGACCAGCTGATTTAACAAACATNCCCCCCAAAAAAAAAGAGAGAAAAGAAGTTAGCACTAAATCCAAAGAGCAATGTCAAAATGCTATGCCAGATGCCCTTTATGTCAAAACCTTGACACAAAGGAAGAATGATATGTTATTAAAAAACTGATATGATTGAAATTTTCTCAATTTCGTGTTTGAAATAAACCTTAAATCAGGTGGTTGAGAGGGTATTAGGATGGATCATGAAGCTGTTTCCTGGAGGGCCATCGAGGCGACGAAGCAGCAAGCTTCTGTAGTAGTTGTCCTGAAAGACAGATTCGCCGAAGCTCCGCCACAATATCTCAAGCCTTGTAATTTTTGATAGCCACAAGTTTGTAATTTATCGGCGATCCATACGGACCATTCTTTTTCTCCTATAAGTAATTCTTTCAGAAGTCACAATGGAAGACGAGAGTGGCAAATGTGACAAGAAAAAAATGTCACCAGTTATGCATTTGATGAGGAGCTATGAAGTTGTGCCAATGCAAAGATGTACTATATAGACAACAATGTATACACATATTGAATCAAGTGAAAGAAATCCATTCATGTTTTCATTTGCAGAGTAATAATCTGCCTTTGTTGTGTTCTAGTTACTTGGATAGGTAATACTCTCCCCCCACCAAAGAAAGGACACAGTTCAGTTCATAATAAATGTTTGAATTTATATTAAATTTTATGTTGAAATAAAAAAATAAAATTTATGGATATAAGAATTACATAAAAAAGTTTTACTCTTTGGTCAAATTATTGATTAATATATCTAAAGAAAAAAGGTGTAATTTGATTATGTGAATGTTGGAGTTTGGACTCAACTCTTAATAAAGTAAAGTGTGTGATTAAAAAAAAGAGAAAAAGATTGAACTCCATTTTTTTAAATAAAAACATTTAAACAACACAAATTTGTTGGGGACGAAGGTAGCAACTAAATTAAGGGCCAATGTGTACACTAAGGGTATATTCCTTCCATCTCAAAACAAAATATTTAAGGATTTTGCTAGTGTTATCCCATGAAATATATCTCATTTTGTACCCTAGTGTTTTGCATCGGCAAATCATTGGTATACACTAGCACAGAATACTAGTGCAAAATAGTATCAATCCTACTAGCATTCTGTGTTATTGTATACTAGTGTTTTGCCAGTAAAATAATAGTGTACAAAATGGGATATGTTTCACGGGATAACACTAGCATTGTTCAAATACATAAACATTACTCCCCATTTCTAAGGTCAACTTTTTTTCTTCTTTATTTAAGTGTTTTAAACACTCGTTAAAATGATATAGTTATAACACACACATACATTTTTAAAATTTTGTATCAATATTTAAATAAATTGAATTAAAAATGGATTTAGACAAAAGAATTAAGAATTTGTTTGACCACAACGTTAAAATTTAGTGTTAGCATTTAAAAAATGCTGTATAACAAAAATTAGAAAATTGTTATTCTTTTTTTATAAGGGGGCACGTGTCAACTGAACGCCTCCATTTTGGAACGCGGCTAACACAGCATTGCTCGCTCCTTATTACAGCGAATTTCTCTCTGCTTTGGCACAGTGAACACCAAATTGGAAGCTGATTTAGAAGAAGGGATGGCCCTTTTCAGTGTAAAGCTCTCTCCTTTGCCTTTCACCTTCCATGTTGTCTCTGCTTCTAAAGGTTCCTCTTTCTAATACACTTCTTGATTCATGCGTGTCGTTGCACTCTTGAAAACAACACATACTTTAGCTCTCGTTCTTTTGATTTCACAGAAGCAAACTCCTCCAGCTCAAAGCCATTGAAGCCCAGAGAAGATTGGAGGCACAGATCCAGACCCATTCCTCCTGGTGGGATCTACCCAGCTACGGACCATTGCAGGTTCTTCCTTTCCTCATCTCCTCTCTCTCTCTCTCTCTCTTTCCCTTTTCAATTTTCCTTTTTTTTTTGTGTGAATTTCAATTTTTATGGGTTTTGAATGATTTGATACATTTCAATCTTTGCCTAATTTGGATTTGTACAATTTGAAATCTTGATTGGCAGCCATTGCGGGTTGTGTGATACTTACTACATAGCTCATGTAAAAAGTGCATGTGCTTTCTTGGGGAATGGCATGTCCAGAGTTGAGGTGACTTTCTCTTTGATTTATTGTGACTCTATCTGGTTTAATTATTTGGTTAATTGTGGTTCACAGTTCACACATTAAGGAATATGTGCAACCCAGTTGAATCCCACTACAGTAGGGTCTGGGGAGGGTGTGTGTACGTAGACCTTGCCCCTACTCGGAAGTAGGGAGGCTGTTTCCAAGAGACCCCCGGCTCAACCTGCACAAAAATATGGTAGGGAACACAATATAACAGGGTAACAGGATAAAGCACCAAGTACAATGAAATGAAAGTCCAGCAAGCAAAAGTAGAAGATTCCAATCAAACACAACACACTACAAAAACCTCTGCAGCACCGCGCTCCTAACCAGCTACTTTAATCCTAGTCCGCCAAAGGTTCCTATCTAAAGCCATATCCTCAGTCAGGGAATATGTGTACAAATACATGGTGCATATTTAATCTATGTTCTTTTGGGTTGGAAAAACATAATTGGATGTTGGAAAAAACTCGAAGGAATTGAAAAATTTTAGAAGTTAAAAGTTAGACTCCAAAATAACAGTGCCTTAGTGAGTAGATGTATGTGCCAATTGACCACTTGGGCTGGATGGGGGAGAATGGGAGAGAAGGAGAAGAGATGGTTCCCTATATGTTCTTTTCCCATGCGTATATGATTTTAAAAGCTAAAATTACCAGCTGCCGGAAATGATTATATCATCATTAGTTCATCATTATCAGCACTTAATCCCAAGCAGTTGGGATGTGATGGAGGAAATGCTCATAAACTGTTTACAAAAAGTGCCTGTTTTGCAGCCATGGGCCGCCTTATAATCTAATTTTTTAGCTAATTGTTGTGCTGAATTTGATAAAATAGCTTAATTGTGTTATTATGGAGCATATAATACGAATTACCTATAGTGATTATTTTCAACAACAATAACAACTTTATAAGGATAATTTAAAATAAATAAATTAGAATGATGTTGAAAGGTGAAGCACAGCAGTATTTTTTATCTTGATTTAAGTTGCTTCAATAAAAAATCAATCATGGAATGCAATTTTTTTTTCATTAGCAAATTCAGCCAAAACAGCATTAGTGTTCAGCCAAGGAGTATTTGGTGGACAAAAAGACTAATGCGGGTAAATACCCATGAAACATGTCCACTAAACAAACACCTTATCTCTAGGCAAACAACCTAGCTTTATAAGGGAAACAACTCACCTGGTGCGCCAATGCGCTTCTTTACATAATGTGGGTAATGTAGGTGAGTATATTTGTAGCTTTATCATACTTGTATATTAAAGGGAATGTGCTTCTGTAATGTGGGTGAGTTCATTTTTCCCATGCCGTGCACATGTTAGCCTGTCTTATTCCCCTGTTTGTTATATGAAATACAAGGTAGACCCTATTTCTCAATCTGCTCCACTTTCAGGCTTTGGAGCCTGTGGTACATGGCCGGGGAAGGAAAGTTGATTCACTGGATGAAACTTATATGGGTGTGCACGAGAAGTTACTTTATGCTCGTAAAACTAAGCCGTTAGAAGGTGAACTTGTCAATGTGATGGCTCATTAAGCGGTGTACCTCATTATGCAAATCTGCTAGTTATTAGCATTCTAACATAATCCCTGTAGCATTCTTAAGATTTTTTCTTGTTGAAATATCTATGCTCATTTTTTGTCTTTTCTTTTGTGTGTAATGCAGGAGCCCAATGGACAGGCATCGTGACAACAATTGCAACGGAGATGTTGAGAGCTGATATGGTAGATGCTGTTGTTTGTGTCCAGAGGTATTCTTTATTCTACTTCAACTGTTCACCCCAGGTACTATATTTCCTCATTCATTGTGGAATGTGTTTCTTATTCATTCTATGTGATCTTCATATAGTTCTATTAATTTGTCTCAGTGATCCAGAAGATAGATTTGTTCCCCGTCCCATCTTAGCAAGGTGAAAAAGATATGAGATGCTGATGATTTTGGCCTTCAATACATAGTTAATGAATATTATATATTCCATTTATCCAAATCATCAACGTTGGTTGATGCCTTGAATAGGACACCAGAGGAAGTACTAGCGGCTAAAGGAGTCAAGCCAACACTCTCTCCTAATTTGAACACTCTTGCTTTAGTTGAGGTCTCTCATGTCGTTTCTTTTAGTACACTGTTGTTTGTTTGTTTTGTCAATTTTTGCATACACGTTATTTGTTGAAACTTGGTAGATTAGAGTTATAGGCAGGCTTAGTTAGGGGTGGTTCTATGTGTGTTTCTGTGTGCATCTACCCATAGACCCCATATGTGGGATTTTTTAGGGTTGTTACAATTCTTGATGTTTGGTACATTAGGCAAATGAAGCATGTCGTCATTGAATCCTTAGTTCAATTTCATTCTTGGTCTTCTTTTGCACAATGTATAGGTATTTAGTTTTTATTTTCCCAATTAGATGGATTGTTTTGTTTAAATTTTCTTATGCTTGTGCTCCATAATATTTATTCATACTGCATATTATTTATTGTCTTCCCATTATGGTCATGTTCCATAATTTGCATATTTGTCTTGCGAGATAAATCATGTAACGAACATGACAAACGAAAATATCTCAACTCATCGTCGTCTCGTGATATTTTCCGTGCACATGGAAATAGCCTATGATGATGATGATGGTGATTTTGTCATGTTCGCAGGCAGCTGGTGTGAAGAGACTTCTGTTCTGTGGTGTCGGATGCCAAGTGCAAGGTTTGATTGCAACAGTGCTCTGCATTTTCTGCTTTTGTTTCTCTTTTTTCTTTTTCAAGACTCGTTATCACACTTCGGTGTAATTTCGTGGCCTGCAGCTTTAAGATCAGTTGAGCACTATTTGGGTTTGGAAAAACTTTATGTTTTAGGCACCAACTGTGGTAAGTACTCCTTAATTTGGAATCAATTACTACATAAACACTAGAAGTTCATCACCACTTCCCATTCTGCTTTATAGTTCTCTCAAATATGTCAACAAAATTAAAGTTTTTGGCATTGTGTAAACGCTACACAGAGCACTACAGTCTGTTGTGTTGCACTTAAGTCTATTTCCTTTATTAGGTTTTCGTGTGAATAACCTATGAGCAAGATTAAAAAAGGAAAGTTGCATTTGTCTCCAAACTTTTGTTCGTTAATATCGGTAGTAATGATGGAGGTAGTCTTTTGTGCCTATGTTTCTTGAAATACTATAGCACCCAAGAGTTAAAGTGAGCCAATATTTTCTTGACAGTGGATAATGGAACACGAGAAGGATTAGATAAGTTCTTAAAGGCTGCTAGTGATGAACCAGATACTGTGCTTCATTATGAGTTTATGCAAGACTACAAGGTATCAACTTAGTTTTTTTTTCAAGGAGGAACTTTAAATTCTTATATGAAAATGTGTCATGTAAAAATGTCCGAAATTGGGGTGGGCCAGAGCCCGTATCCCACCCCCTCCCCCACCTCACCCCAATCTGGTAATGAACAATTTTATGCGTAGTGTTAGAATACGGGTTATACTATTATTAACTCTAAATGCAATATTTTGACAGGTCCACCTGAAACATTTGGATGGGCGCATTGAAGAGGTGTTATAGTTCCAATATTAGTATATGGCTTGCCCCAATGCTTCTTTATTTAACTCTATACATCTGCTAAAACAGGTTCCCTACTTCTCTTTACCAGCAAATGAGTTAGTTGATGTCATTGCACCATCATGTTACAGGTAAATTCCTCGCTAATATTCTCCAACTTATTTATGGTATATACAAGTTCCTGACTTTTGACTTCCAAAAGTTCATGAAATATCAGTGATAAATTTGTGTGGCGGTTGACAATTTATTTATTTGAATCATTTACTACACAAGAACTGCACAGTGAACTATGTTTTTTCTTCTGTTCTCTCTCTGCATTGTAGCTGTTTTGACTACACAAATGCATTAGCGGTGAGTTTTCTCTACCAAAAGAATTTGCAAATCTTTTAACGTGAAATAAAGAGTGAAACATTATCTTTTTACATAAAAATGCAAGCACTGTCATTAACCTTTCCAGGATTTGGTAGTGGGGTATATGGGTGTGCCCAAATATGCTGGAATTAGCATGACGAAACACCCCCAGTACATTACCATCAGGTAAAACTGTAAAAATGGTTTCAATTATACATCTTTTTTCCCCTTTCTATAATAATTAAAGTCAAAGTTTTACAAGATATTTACTGCGCAAACACAGAAATGAACGCGGAAGAGAAATGCTTAGCCTTGTCGAGCATCTCTTGGAAGTCTCACATACAATCAGCACTGTAATGCATATGCCCATTCATCTTGTGAAGTTGCCATAATGATTTCTTGTAACAAAAAAAAAACTTGTTATTGCCAGGGTGAGAGGAGGCCATTTGTTATGGAAACTGTGAAGGCAGATGACAATGCTAAGTTGGGTATGTTTTCTTCTGTTGCTTCACCTATGGAAGTTCCATTGTGTTTGGCACAAGAATTCTTTTTTCTCTGTAAAGATTTTCGCGTTTTACACTTGAAAGTATATTTGCTTGAAGGGAAACATTCCATCAAAGAGAAGCCTTAGCGCATCATCTTTTTTTTCTTCTTCTTCTTCTTCTTCTTCTTCTTCTTCAAACCGAGTGTTTACTAATATTTCTATTAACAATAGTCTCTATCAACTCTCTATGAGTTCTTATACATTTGCTCGTAAGAGATCTGTTTTCTGGTTTAATCTCTGATAGTGCTCGAATACATGACTAATTCACAAACTTGTCCAGGAAGAGGTCCTTCGAAGCCTGCCCCAAAGTTTATAGGCAACCTAATAGCATTTATTTTGAACCTTGTAAGGACTTTCTTTCTTTCTTTAAATCTTTTTTTTTTGGTACACAGCAACAACAGCTAGTTATGCCCATAACTCAAGTTCAATTTTTGTGTACCAAAAAAACTGTTCAATTCTTGTAACAATGTTCTCATTTGGCTTCTTCAGGTGGGTCCAAAGGGTCTGGAATTCGCGCGGTATTCAATAGATTACCACACGATACGCAATTATCTGCACATCGTCCGCACATGGGGACACGAAAGGTGCGCAAAAGAGTCACTGTGAATATAAATAAATAAATCCTCTGTTGAAAGGGTACACCTTTGAATTGAAGCCATCCATCCAGTCTTATTTATATATATATGCAGAGCTGGATTGCACATGCCATCATATGCAAAGAAAATAGTTTCCATGTATAACCGGAATGGTGAAATTGACCGGATGCTTGAGAAGTGATGATGATGATGATGACGATGATGATGAGTATGATGATGATGATGATGGTGATGATGATGATGATGTACACCTGAGGGAGAAGCCCCCGCCCATTGGGTGCGCATTTCAGTGCCAGCGTGTGTCTATGACGCTTTGTATGTATGTAACTATGTATGTATGTATTCATATATGTAAGTATAACAAAGTGACACTTTTGAACAAAATCAGCAATGCGCCATTTTTTGTATGCAAACTCCATCTTAATCACTGTAATAAATGACAAATGAATTACGGAGTATATCATAGCTTAATAAATTGTGCCAAGTTGTTATTTAGGACTGGAACAAACATATAAAAGGAAGTCGAGGATTGAAGAAGAGGGAGGGACATTTCGAAAAGGGGAAATTAAGGATAATTCTAAAGAGGTTTATACGAGACACAAAAAATAGTCAAATGTTGCTGTGAACCCAAAGTCTATAATCCGTATTATTTTAGGTAGACTTTTTTTTTTTTTGAGAAAGCCAAACCGACTCCCCGTTCAGCGATCAATTATATTATATTATTAGTACGAGGAATATAAGAAATAAAAGCAGACTGAAAACTCTGAAGTAAAGATGTACAGATCGAAATTGTTGAGCCAAAATAATAGCACATTGAGTCGGTTGTCTCATATATGGCCTAATAAAAAAAATTCACAAATATGAGAAGAAAGAAAGTAAATTAAAAATGATGTACTTGTAGATTTTAGGTCTACCAAATAAGCACTCTACAAAATAAACCAAAGTATTTTGCAATTAAAGGCTTGTTTGGGAACAACTTTAGGGGTTAGTGTTTTGAAAAAAAAATCATGTTAGAAGTTCAAGAAATTTGACACCAAATCCATATTTGTGAAACTTGTGTCCCTGGGGTTTAAGGTTTTTTTTTTCCTTTTGAAAAAAAGGGTTTTAAATGTAGAATGTTGAAAAAAAGGGTTTTACTCGAATTTGGAATTTCCCTAACAAGATTAATTGGGTATGAAACTCCATTCTTCTACTCGAATTTGGACTTAGTGCAGCACTGAATTTCTGCTTCAGTTATCACCATGAGAAAAACCCTTCACACCATTGCTGCAATCGTCAAACAAAGCAATGGAAAATCCAAGCTTCCTGCTTTCCTCTCTGCAGATTTCTCAAAGCCCTACCCGATTTTACATTCCACTTTGGTCCCAAAATGCGAATTTACTACCACAAGACTCCCTCCTCCTGAGTGGGTGCATCCTTTCACAGATCTCTCTGAAGTTATCACCGACCACAAAAATCTCCAGCCTTCTCCATGGGTGTCCCAAATTTTGAGTCTTTTAGACAATTCGCCTCAAATGGAGGAAAACTTGACTGCTTATTGCAAAGAATATCTTATCAAGTTATCGCCCAATTTTGTTGCATTCGTGTTGAACTCAGACCGGCTTTCTGAAAATTCTGTTACCGCTTATCGGTTCTTTGCTTGGGCAGGCAGGCAAAGAGGGTATGCCCATAATCTTGATGGCTACGTGTCTTTGATAGCGATTTTATCTGCTTGTAATGATGTAAGTAAAGTTAGGGATGTTTTTAGGGACTTCAAAGATTGTAATTTTACGATGAACTTGTTGGCGGCTAATTCTTTGGTTAGGAGTCTTGGAAGTGTGGGTATGGTTGAGGAGTTGTTGTGTGTGTGGAGAGGTATGAAAGAGAGTGGGATTGAACCTACATTGTATACTTATAATTTTCTGATGAATGGTTTAGTTAATGCTATGTTTATTGAATCTGCTGAGCAAGTGTTCGAAGTCATGGAAAGTGGGAAAATTCAACCAGATATTGTTACGTATAATACAATGATCAAAGGATATTGCAAGACTGGGAAGGCACATAAAGCGATGCAGAAGTTAAGAGACATGGAGGCTAGAAATGTGGTACCTGATAAGATTACTTATACGACCCTCATCCAGGCATGCTATACAGAAGCTGATTTCACCTCCTGTCTAGCGCTTTATCATGAAATGGTTGAAAAAGAGTTGGATATTCCATCACATGCTTATAGTTTAGTTATAAGAGGGCTTTGTAGAGATGGAAAGCCTTTGCAAGCAAATGTCATTTTGGAAAGCATGGTTAGGAAAGGTTGCAGACCTAATGCTGTGATCTATACAGCCTTGATTGATGCGTACATGAATTATTCAAACTTAGACGCAGCAATGAGGCTCTTTGACAGAATGAAGGACGAAGGAGTTGAACCCGATGAATTAACATATGGTGTTATTGTAAAGGGTTTGTCTAAATGTGGTAGATTGGAAGAGGCCTTACAGTGGCTTGAGTACTGTCAAAATAATAATAAATCTATCAATGCCATGCTCTATTCAAGTGTAATTGATGGTCTTGGGAAAGCAGGGAGAGTGGATGAGGCTAAAAGGCTCTTTGTGGAGATGGCTGAAAAGGGATGTCCTCGTGATTCTTACTGCTATAATGCACTGATAGATGCCTTAGCTAAAAGTGGAAAAATTGATGAATCTTTAATGCTTTTCAACAGAATGGAACAAGAAGGCTGCAATCAAACTGTGTATACATACACAATGCTTATTAGCGGGCTGTTTAAAGTCCACCGGAACGAAGATGCATTGAAACTGTGGAATATGATGATTGACAAGGGCATCACTCCAACAGCTGCTTCATTTAGAGCTCTTTCCACTGGGCTTTGTCTTTCAGGCAAGGTTGCAAGGGCTTGTAAGATTTTGGATCAACTGGCACCGATGGGTATTGTTTTAGATACTGCATTTGAACACATGATCAATGTTTTGTGCAAAGCAGGCCGTATTGTAGAGGCTTGCAAGTTAGCTGATGGAATCGTTGACCGTGGGCGGGAAATTCCAGGCAGAGTTCGTACGGTTTTGCTAACTGCCTTAAGGAAAGCAGGGAATGCAGAATTAGCAATAAAACTGATGCATAGTAAAATTGGCATTGGATATGATAGGGTGGGTAGCATTAAAAAACGTGTGAAGTTTCGCATTTTGGTAGACAAGTGAGTTTTTTTGGGGTTTGGTATTGCATCTACGCGGATAAGATCTTTTGTAATCCATGCTTTTCATGGAACAACATTGTTCATCTGACAATGTTGCAGATGTAGAGGAAGCTGACAGTGAGCTGAGCATAGATAGATGTAATGGAAGGTTTAAAACGACTTCCCAACTCAAAAGCTTGTGAATTCATAGGTATGTGCCTGTTTTTTGTCCTCAGATTATTACATTGATATACGATAATCTACAAGTTCTTGATATTAACAAATGTCTTACGCCCTAAGTCAGTAAGAAAGAGTCATATTTGGCCAATGTACAACATTTTATATATTGGGCTAAAACCACCATCATGTTCCCAAATGCACTCCACATGTTCTTTCTTGCATTTTACTCCATACCAAATTCATCTTCTCA
>OOIL02004481.1:1153557-1191249 GCA_900332095.2 Cuscuta campestris | reverse complement strand
GGGGGAATTTAAAGGTGATAGCTTTTAAGTGTGAAATGGTGGATGCATTTACTTATACTCTTTCTCTCCTCTTCTACTTTATGTTTTTTAATTTCCTAGCTAGTTGTGCGTGTGTCTATTTAGAAGATATATGTTCAAGTAGACACCAATTTCAAGCTTGCCAAATAGAGTATTGAATTGTTTCAATCTATATAGGATGTTAGGATGCTTGAATTATACAGAGTATTTTGCACACATCTATCATATACCACAATGCGTCAAGTAAAAAGAAACAGAGAATAGATACTAGGGTTTTTTGCCAATAGAGATTAGGGTTCTATCTAACGTATCTCTTCCAAACATTGCATACTATACAATACAAAAGAGTTGGCTTTTGAAAAACTCTCAAGTCTCAAGCATCGAAACATGACAGACACTTAATTAATAATACTAAATTCAAAGTGCTAGTACACCATGTCACCATCACACTTTTTTTCTTAGGAAGACAAGATATTTTGTTCATACATATAAGATTTGTTTGTGCGTCTGAAAATTTTTCACAAACATCTTAAGGATGATATGACATGGTCTACATAATATATATGGTTTACAACAATCACGACTTAATAATTTTCTATCCAAAAAAGAAGTTATAACTTATAAGTAGTAAATTACTAAATCACTTTGATATCACATCACACAATACCACAAATAAATAAAGCTAAATTAGATTCTAAAGAGTAATATACACATGCCAGTGTATTATAAGATAAAGAAAATAAGCCTCAAATAATATATTACAGAGTATATGGTATTGGAATTGACTGCCTCTTCACCCCAGTACAAATAAATGTTGCCATGAATGGCTGCACGCCTACATCTTTACAAATTTCTCTATAACTTTGTGGTGGATGCATATGTCATGTTTTCTTCTCTTTCTGTTTTTTAGCACAAAATCACAGTTTTCTAAAAATGGTATATACAATTATGCATGGACGGTGCCATGGATGAATATATGGATGCAGAAACATCATCCTTTTTTTTTTTTACCATTGATAGTTACGTTACAAGTGTGAACAATGTTAGTATAAATGTACTCTCCGTCCCAATATTAAAGTATCAATTTGACTCAACACATTTTAAGGCAAAAAGGTAAAAATATGTTGGCATTCCCATTTTACCCGTAAGAAGTAAAAAAACATGAAAGGGTGGGAAAAATGGGGAATATCTAGGTAGGAAAAGGTGAGTTGAAAAGTAGGGGTATTAAAGTATTTTAATATGTTAGGTGTGCCAAAAATGGAATGGAGACTTTAATTTTGGGATGCCAAATTAGGAAAGGGAGACTTTAATATTGGGACGGATGGAGTCTATGCTTAGAAGCCACTGCCTTAATTATTCGCGTAAAAATTCAAAGGCGGGATTCTCAAGGAGTTCCTCAGCAGGTTTTACCCCAATGAAATCAATATCCTTGAGGGAGATGTTAAGGCCATCTGCTGAGAAAGGGATGCTGCATGCACCAGAAAAGGCAAATGGCAGACCCTATGAGTAATAATAGGAAACAGAAAATTTACTTTCATAATATATGCTATTTTTACCTCAAATTCTCATCCAAGGCATATGAATAGTTTCTGTCGGTGTCTTCTGAATCCTCTGATGATGCTAGTACCTTAATGTGTGAAATTACCTACACAATGCAGGGAAGGCCTTTCAATGATGGTCACTAAAGCCAAGCCTTAACAACCCTAAGCCACTAGAATTGGCTACATAAACCAATATGTAATCTTCACTTTTCCACCAAATCCTCTAAGGAGAAGCCCCAATGTCCTAATGTCTCTCTCTTTTTTGTTTTGTTTGCTTACCCACTTAATGCAATAATGCCACTAAATCAAGATGAACTTCAAAGGGAGGGAGTAATATCTAGGGAGCATTAAAAAAGGAGTAATTAAAAAAAAGGAGAAATTAACTCACATCTGAGGACACGGTTTTAGTATTGTTCTCATCTGAACATATGGTACATATTCTATAAAGCTGTTGGCTACTCAAAACCTGGAAAAAATGAGATGCCAATGAAAACACTGCTTTTAGAATTGAAACAATGGCACTCCTATTGAAGCAAAAATTCACATCCACAACGCACACCATATATGTCCTACACATGCGACCCACACCCATAACTGGAAGGGTAATTACTTGCTACACTTAAAATTAGCACTTTAGCACAAATTTATGATAGATGTGAGGTACCCAAACCCCAAAACAACAACAACCCAGTTAAATCCCACAAAAGTTGGGTCTAGGGAGGGTGTGTGTACACATTTACTCTGTACAAAACAATGAGGAACAAAAGAAGAAGGGAATGAGCATTTATAAAAGATCTTACAGGGCACAAGTCAGTTGTTAGGTCATCATAGGAAACTTTCTCTTTATCCTGGAGAACCTGCCAATAACATTGTATATCACTTGAAGCCAGACCAAGACCAATAAGAATGTTGTATCACTGTTGTTGTCTTAAAGTTTATGGTTACAAATCACTCTATTCACTTAGTTTGAAAGGAATTACACATTTAGTCTTAGATAACACTCCCTCCATCCAAAAAATAAGTCATATTTATAGAAAAAAAAGAGAACCACATTTTATAAAACAAATGGAGAAGTATCTAATTTATCGTGTAGTTTCTAAAATAAAGTTACAAACAAGTTCAATATGATAAATTCAGTTAAACCAAAAAATAAAATTTGAAAATGTAAGTAGGATTCCATCACTTATCTTAAGAGTTACACGTTGCCAAATATTAAGTGATATACCTTAAAAAAATATCTCTTTTATGTAAACAATTTACATAAAAGAAACTACTTTTATGGAAAGATAAACTATACATACCAAGAATCCTACAGCCTGCCTTACATGCTTTAACTCATCCCAAGAGGAGCCCACATACTGCAACAAAGAGGAGTTAATACTACTTTTTAAAGTTAAGATATCGTTACAATGTAAGCACGTCAAATATGCGCTTATGCATTCAAATTAAAGGACCTCTTTTGTTGCCTGCCCACACCAATGTTCTAATTCAGCTAACCCGCTTTTTACATATTCCCCATTGTTGAAAGTACAACAGCCTTCTTTGCAAAGGAGGCTGCGGCAATAAATTAAAATTAAATGTTAGGAAAACAAGTGAAACTACTGGTATATGCCGTATAACTATTCCTATATAGAATGAGAAATGAAAGATATGGAGATTACTTGTTAAATAACTGTACATTCATATGAGAGAAGATTTGGGCAAAAATGTTCTGGATAAGAAATGGAAACACCTGATACAAATATATAATTATACCATTAGCATTATATATTTGAATATATTTGCATCAAGGGAACATGGAGTAGGATATATCTCATACATAATTTCCTTTCAGTGCAGTGAGAAGTCCATTAAGGCTCCCAATGATGCTTTGCCATGGACTTATTGTTGAGTTTTCATTTTCTGTTTGAGGAACCTAAGATATGATGAGTAGAAATATCAGATGATTGAAAATAGTGACTAGATATAGAATTCGTGCACAGAATGCAGAAAGAGACATTGGTCATATAAAGACCATATGCATCCAAAAGTATACACCTAGAGCCTCATAAAATTTTAATCAAAGAGTGCTGAATTTTAAAATTTATCCCATAGAGATTAGAGCAAATTATTCCAGACATCAAAGGTTAAGCAAATTTATCTTCCTGAATATTTTTGGCCACCCCGGGGAGAAAAACTTTATTGGGCCAAATGAAAATTTTCTTTTGAAGGGAAGCAAAGAGAAATTTTTCTCTCTCAATAAAGCTTCTATTGCCAGACTAGGCCCCAAGAAAACGGGAAAGCAGAATTGATGATTATTGCTGCAGTTTGGATCTGAAAGTGCTAGAGTGAATAAACTCTCAATATGAAAGTCTTGGGAAATAACAATACACTTGTTTCTTTGTCATTTGGTGACTTTTTAGTCACACAAAACAATTTGGATTAAGTTTTACTATTCAAAGATCAAGTAATGGACGTTTTGCGATTAAAGCTTTCCTTGGGATGCATATGTTTCAATCTCCACAAGGAACTTCCACAGGGAAACAAAAATAGGCAAAGGAGGCACTTCCAAAATTTAAAATGGAAGAATGCAAGCCGTCTGTCAGTCTGTGTGCAATTCACAGAAAGGCAGAGAAGATGGAACTTGAAAGATATATGTGACAGTTACTAGTACTAGTAGGCTGTTCGAGGTACTAGGCAGAAACAAGTTGAAATAACATGTTATCTGTGAGTTTAGTTTCAAAATGGAGTTTATTATGGGCTTGCAATGTGCTTAGATATGTCTAAGGCATTATTGATTTTGGAAGGCTTCTGTGAATTGATAAGCAATAAGCTGATATTCTAACAAGAGGTTAACTAGCCACCAAGTTCAAGCTTGGAGCAATTGAGTGGTACTGGTACACGAGTTTGCAGCAAAGAGTGTAGAAAATGTAGTGTGTTTCCTAAATTTTCTACTTTGATCTGATAGTTACTAGTTCTGAATTTGAATTTGTTTTTCAACAATGCAGATTGTAATTTTTGAATGTTGAAGTTTGATTTCACCAAATATTTTGCTAATAACCTGGCATATAATTGTGTAGGTAATACATGTCATATAAGCATAAGCTTACAGTTACCTCCTCAATTGGTAAGCACGCCACACTAATTTTTTTGTATGAAATCAATCAAAACATGATGCAGATGTACGCATCAAAACAGCCAGCATTAGACAGGAAATTTTGATACCTGAATACATGACGTAAGTAGTTGTGAAAGATCCCTTTTCATGTTATCTCTTAGAATTCCATATATCTTTTCTACATAGGCAGTGAGCTGTTGCTTAAATAGCAAAGCAGGATACTTTGCTTCAACCAGTTGGATGCCATCAAGTCCCCGAATTGAAAGGCTGGATGAAGTAAATGATGACCTGAACATCCTTCCAAAAAAAGATGTTGGCTGGGAAGTTTGAGGTTGACTTGAAGCAGACGCCTTTAGTGTCTTTTGGAGCAGAAACAATAACATAGATGTGTTTGATAGCCAATATGCAATGTGATTATTGTCCGTCTCATCCTGTCAGTTGTGTTAAAGGAAACCAAGCTTATTAAAAAGTAGACATTATGTTGAAAATACATCTTTTGAAAGGTGACTTGTTGTTCGAACTACTTCTTTTCCAATGGTATAGATCATGATTGGGATAACATATGGTACAAACTGTTTGGTGCTTTCTTAAATACAACAACCCAGTATAATCCCAAATGGGGGTCAAGATGCCCATAAAAACAAAGAGGATGTTTCCGTAAACCCATGATGCATTGCTGCATTTACTGCCCAAAACTTCACAGACACTAAGAAGCAAGGAAAGTTTAATGTTTCATTTTGATTAGTCCATTAGCTCAAAACTAAAACATTGTCAATAATGACTCTTTTAGCTCCATTAGCAATGGACTCTTTTAACTGCATTGTTAAAAGCATTTTCACCATTTTCTGACATTCATTTTCAAGTAAAACTACTTTTCTCCTCTAAAAGGCATGTATTCCTTAAAAACAAGTCATCCCAAAAGGTTAGTCTGGCACATAAACTGTAGGGCTTGAACATTTAAACTGACAGAGAAGTCTTAGATAGGAAATAATTTTAAGATAAATAGTTGCAAGCCTACATGATTCATAAGCACCTTCTTTCTCCACTCAAGGTAAAGATGAAGGGTAAAAACACATAGTGCTCAAGCTGAAAGTGAGTCATAATGTCATTCAGTTACTGTATTTCAGAGTAAAATGTGTGGTCTTGGTAAATTTTGATGACGGATTAGACTTTTCTTGCCCACTTTAAAACATAGAGGATCACACATTTCGAGGGCTGATCTCACGGTCATCTATGGCTAATTCATCCAAAGATATTGGAAATCACCTCTATAGCAGTACCAATCATCTGAATTAGACGGTCAAAAACATTAGTTTTCTCTGCTTCAAAGGATTTCCAGTGAAGAAGGCATTTGTATATTGTAAATGCTGCAACTGGTTTTCCCTTACTGAACCCAAGATCTCCAGAGACACATTTGATAATAGTATCGACATTCTCCTGCAACAGTAGGATAGAACATGAGATTTTTTTTATAGCACTGCATTACATTTATCTGTTCTAAAATATGATGGGCTCAAATCATTAACTCTACTCGTCCATGAGGATGTTTTTTGGGTAAGTATATGTAAACCATTTTTCAAATTTAAATATGTGATTCCATTTCCAGTCAGAAGTTTGTATACAGAGTGAGTCTAGGCACCCTAGACTGAGCCCAAGCTACATGGGATTGAGGCTTTGTTGTTGTGACCCTCCACACCCTACAGTTGGTGAAAAGTATTACTATAAACTGTGATCAATATTTTCTTAAGGGGACACTCCAAGAGTGGTATGTGGGTTCATGATATAATTTTCATTCCTACCCCTCCTATCTCTCTTTCTGCAAGGTCAAAGCCACTGTGCATAAATTCCAATGAAAATGATAACGGAGTGTAATCCTTGAAAAGGTATATGTTTTTGAGAGTCTTACATTCAATATCTGGCATATAATATTTCCTGCAAATAGTGTTTCTAGTTAAAAATTCATGTACAAGGTTTGTATTTGGAAATGTTTCAACTTTCAATAAACAACAAGTTGTTTCTCTTCTTTGTTTTCCTCTACTGTTATTTATAACACCACCCGTTCAACTAATTTAATGGAATTAAAAAAACAAATGCTCTGCAAAACTATTGTTTGTCGCAAAAGTAACCTATGGTTGATGTTCCTAGGAACTACTCCCTGAGGATGGGGGAATGGTAAGTGGTTCCTCTCGGCTCACATAGACACATACAGCCAATAGTCCATGCCCCAGCCATACTGGTTTTCAGAAAGATTCCCTTGTTAACAGATAAATAAAGATGATTCATATTCTCATGATAAACTTACCCGCTGCCTCTCGTTTTGGGTTCTACTCAGCTGCTTATCTGATTCTGCGCCATGTTCGTTAGGTGATAGTGTTTCAGATTCCTATATAGGCCATCTTTGAACATTAGCCATCCATGATACATCAACCATTATTACAAACCATGATAAGAGGAAGCAAGTAATTGGGAAGCAGCATTTGTTTTCACTTACTTGAAGACCATTCTCTGAAAGCTGCAACCGGGAATAAGAGATTGGTAAGAAACATCTCAAAGAAAAACTAAATAAAAATGGTCTGTGGCATCATCACCTCATGTGATACTGTTAGATGTTCTGACGTTCTTTTGGACCCCGGATTCAATAAAGCTTCTTGCCTGAGTATGTGGACTTCAGTTTCCATATCAGAAAGCTTCTCATTAATTCTGGCATAAGATGCAAAGCCAAAAAACCCTTTAAAAAGGAGAGGGAGTATGATATCACAGCTTTCCTTAACACAATGGATAAAGATGTATAATTGTATACTGCATAAAATTCAAAAATGTTTTTTTTTTTTAAACAGATGAAAATATCTGAGTATAGTTGTTTCAAAGTTAATTAAGGCTTATTTGTAGATCTCCAATGCATAGACAAGTTATTGTTCCAACCTCTGCATGTCGGTCTTTAATTCGATCACTTTGGATTCCGCCTCCATAACCTGCTTCAATCGTTCTTCACTAAGTTTGTTTGTCTCATCAATTTCACTCTCCAATGAGGTAACCAAAGCCTGCAAACGTATGGATGAACATGTTGTGGTGGCAGTGACTGATGCGCATGTATTAAGAATCTTAACAAGCCATCTCTTCCAAGAGCATAAATGTAAAAGAAAAACTCACATCACCTTAAGCTTCACATTTTCAGCAGTAAGCTTATTGATCATTTCGTGATCATCACGATTATCGACCTTGACCTCTTTTGCAACAAGCACCTTTTCATCAATATTTTCAATCCTTTGTTCCTGCATGTTCATCTTCTTGGATTCTTCTAGTTGAAACTGCATTTTTTCTAAAGCAGACTGTAGTTTGGAAATTTCATGTGTTTTGCATTCCTCCATTTCAACCTATATCAAAAGTTATCCAAACTTTAGAGCGATAAAACTGAAACCTAAATGTAAAGTGGAAGCAAAGATCATCTTTTTTCCCTTCAGGTAGTCACAAACACGATAATAAGTGTATAAATGATAACAACATTTAGACATTTCTTAGCAACTCTGATATTTCAGACATCTCAGCTGAGTATCAGAGCCAAAAGCACAAAATTTTTGTTACTGACGTGGTGGTGAAGAAGACGAAGAATTGAAGCTATGGTGGATTTGAGAAATAACTCAGCCTTCTCGTCCTAAGCAAACATGAATGGGGCATAGGGCTTTGTCATTATGATCAAAGGATTATTACCTCAAAACGAATAGAAACCCTCTATTTATACTAGTCTCAAGAGTCTTCTTGGGAAAATATTAGAGATATAACTTTGCCATGTACCAGCAAGCAACTGAAGGCACGAGGACTAGGTGGAAGAATAATTTAAATAAATAAGCATTGTCTTTGTGCAGAATGGGTTAAGAATGTGATTTGAGAAAATCGTGATGGAACTCAGTTAAAAGGCTAGCATTCAAGAGAACATCCATACCCTCATGCGCTTCTCCACTTGCAATTGCTGGGTGAGCTCTTCCACTTGTTTTTGCAGAGCATCTGCTTCCTTTGCTGCCTGAAAAAATAAGAAAAATCAGGACAATAAGGGTATGCCCTATAAATGAATTCCAATAAGGCAAAGAGTAAAAACTAGTCCATATTATTGCATTAAAAGTGCTTGAAAGAGGAATCTAAGCCAGCTAGGAAAACGAACTCTCACCATTTTGAGCGCGTATAGTTCTCTTCGGGCAAGTGTTACCCTACATGCACATTGTGTTGCAATTGCAGCTTTTACCACCATCCTGTAATGAAGGTGTGCGAAGTGTCCACGGCCATGTCTCTGAAATCAAATTCATACCTTAGATCAATATTCAGTTTTCAAACACTGGGATGCACATGATAATTTCTTAGAGTATGATAAACAACCCATAAATTTGCTCTTATACATGTTTTTATGTTGGGAACTCAAAAACAATTAGAAGCTGATTTAAATGTGGAAACCCTTAAGCAGATTGTATATGTTGTTCAAGAATTGAACCTTCTTTTGAGGTACTTAAATTGGAATTTCAATGTTTACAGGGAAAAGAGGGCTGCCTGTCGGGTGGGTAAAAAAATATCAGGTTAAGGTCTTAGGTGATATTTGCAAGGCATTATTTGGAAAATTACCCAAGGTCAAGCTTAAATAACATATCAGTTCCAAACTCCCGTTGACAACATGAGATAAATTCATATAAACCATACATGTTTTACCTTTTGGTAATACATTAGCTATGTTGGCTATGAGTATAACAGCTATCTCAACTCATCTTCGCCTAATGATATTTCCCAACTTCCATGCAAGTGGAAATAGATAATGATGAAGACAGTTTTAGATGTTCTTCTCAGTATTGCTTCCTAACAAGGTTGCAAGAGGAAGAGCATCCTATGTAAGACTTCGTTACATTTTTTTCAAAGAGTCTATTTAGACTAAATTTCAAGTCACCGATCACAAGTAGTTGGGAATATAGTGGAAATAATGGCGGTAGTAAGAGCTTGAACATGTTGATTTTGCCAGAAGTAAGATTTGCCCATAACTAAAAGATCTAAGTTTGGTGATCAATCTTCTATCAAATAGGGACTTTGCGGCTGATATAAATGTGTAATGAGGTTTTAGAATGCAGGAATAATATATTAATATCTTCTATCTCATTACTATTGGTACCTGAATTAAGATGGCTGCTTTTGTTTCTTTTCTATATTTAAGCTCGTTACGTGCAGCCCTTTGGCGCAACACAGTCTGTATGGAAACAGCTGAATTCCACAACAATATATAAGCTGTCCTTGAAAGATGCATTCGTCCATACTTCTGAATCGTCAAAGAAGCTGCTTCCTTCCTCTTGCGCTCATAGAGGCTGCGTGCAAGTTGACCTGTTTTTACCCTCATGATTAGGTCAAGAGAATCCATGCATATATATTATTGCATCTATAAACCAAGATATAATGCGCTAGAGTGACCTCTGCACACAGCCTGGATTCCTATTGCTGAACCCTGCAACATGATAAAACTTTTGCGGGTATAATATGTGCGGACATTTTTCTGGATAGTGCATGCAGACCTTCCAAGGACCTCATTTCTGTGAGCATCTAAATCTGCCATCTGACCAGCTCTAAGAAACACCTTTGTTTTACCAATCTGCAATAGACCATCTTTAAGTACTCCTCGATCTTTCATAATTAAATGATGACTTTTGTATGAATAATATACGTACTATGTAGTAGTAAAACAGCTGTGACTCCACATAAACAGAGGAAATTAACTGTGTGAACAACTATGGGGAAGCACGTAACTTAAATCATACAAAAGGTTCAGGTCCTTAGTAGAGTTTATGTTCCCTCCATTAATGTTTTCAATTTAAGAAAATACTCGTGTTTGAAGCATATTCCTAACTTCAAGGGTGAAGGCCTGAAGGGCATGCCAGAATATATAATACTACATTTAAATGTCTCTCTCTAACCTTACACTGTTAGCCTAAGTGAACAAATCAATATTTTATTAGTTATTACCATACCATAATTGATGTAAAGGTACACGTTCCTCCTGAATTGATTTGTTAATAAATCAACATTCAATTTCTTTCCATATTTGATAGAACATAGGTAGAGAGCGTATAGTACCTGATAACCTTTGAGACCAGCCTTCTCTAAAATGCTTTTGCAAACGGCGATCTCATTGTTACTATCAATTAAGAAAATTGTTTAAGAAAGGGGTGACTAGAAGTAAAACCATACTACAGGAAAATACATAGTTCTAGTAACAAAGATAAAATTATATGAAAGGGATATACCTGTCGGTCATAATCTCGGGGACAAGGATACGAAAACGATTAACAAATTCGTCAAATGGCTTCCGAGTGGGGAACCCAGCGCAGCTTATCCTAATTGCCTCCATAACTCCCTGGAAAGACATAACAATTCATTGACCAAACTTGAAAATTACAATCATTTATTTGTATTGTCAGACATTATGAAAGCTTACCCCACATCGAAGCTGCTGAAGTACATTTTGATTTTCAAATATTTCTGGCTTTAGAAGGTTATTTGGCTTAACACAACGAATGTAGTGAGGCTCTGTGGCGCTGAGTGTCTCAAGCAACGCTTGCAATTGTTGCTACAATCATATACATGGTATCATTATTTCCATAACAACATCAAACTATAGCCAAAATGTGTGCAGAGGTTGCTTTAAGCATTAATACTCATTTAACCAGTAGTAAGTCTAGGGATGAAATTTTATGTTCCGAAATTGTATTTCAACTGTTATTCAACTATTTGATTATCGCCACGTGCATATAAAATGTGGTCATGGTGAAGTGTGAAGTGAAATTACTAAATAATTTACTGACAATCCATTGATTGGATTGTATCAGTATCAGATGAAATACAGTTTCGAAATACAGGATCACATCCAGTAAAATCTGACCCATGCTTGAAACCTACCTTAAATCTGGTACCAATAGAGGAGAACTTCGACGATTTAGAAGTGTCTTCAGCTAAGGGTGGGAACAAGCCTGAGATAAAGGAACACCTTGACGCACTGAGGAGTTCCTGATGCTCTGGGATAACATAATCTTTGTTCTTATCCAAAAAGAAATCAGTTTGATATGTGACCTAAAGATCAAAATTTCCAAATGTGAAAGAGATATTAAGCAAGACTTCAATCTTTAAAAATTCTTAATTAGTAAGTATGAAAAATATATACATCTCCAGCATAGTGGCAAACAGTGAAGTCAGTCCGGGATAGTTTTGGCTTGCTGAAGCGCTTATTATCTTTGAAGGTTTGATAGAGCTTTTCAGCGAAAGTCTCATGAGTGGACCTTGGGAACATGCTACAAGACGGAATAAAGGAAATTTTGGAACGACAAACCAAAATTAGTAGTTTACTTAAAACATGAAATTGATAGAAAAGGGATAAATTTTACCAGGCCTCGTCAAGAAGAGCAATGATTCCCCCAGGCTTCTGAAGACATTAAAGTATACGGAGCATTAGTCTCAGCACGCCATGTACTTCGTATATAAAATAATAAAAAATGTAATTGGGCTTAGCACTCTAACAGATGATGAAAACCAGCAAAGCATATGTGTGAATACAAAACAGGCATCTAAGCGAGTAAATACAAGGGCATCCCTCTAGTTATACAGCCCTTATTCTGGATGCTCTAAAGAGAACAAGCCAAGATACACGTGCGATCACAATCACTTCCAGACATAATCATTCCAAGACCAAATTATATACATAGATGTGTAGGTCCATATAGAAAGAAAAAAAATCCATGTCGAAGTTGACAGGAAAAATGAATCATCAAAAAATTTATCCCATGAAATAACAATCTTACAGTTCAATATGATCGACACACATATTACGTTATCCCGTGGAGAGGATATAAAAACAACAACAAGAAACCCAATTGATCCCATAAGGGGGTGTGGGGAAAGGTTATAAAAGCATTTCAATTAAATCCAACATAGACTGGACATACTATATATTTTCTTCCATATGCACAACAACAACAACAACAACAACAAACCCAGTAAAATCCCACAAAAAGTAAGATCTGGAGAAGATTAAAAAAATAGTTTTTCAATAGAATCTAACATGAGTTTCTATGTTAACCTTTTCTATGAGATCAAGAATATCTTGGTTATCAACAAACTCTATATAACTCCAGTCAATTTCCTCTTTGGTATACTCTTCTTGCTCCATCTTGAAGACATGCTGTCAAATGAAATAAAGTATGTGACATATATATATGCCATTTTAACTTCAACTCAGTTTAATGGTTAATGTTATCAACCTAGGGTGTTCATAGTATTTCAGGTACAAACCTGATTGAAATGCTGCTGCAGCTTTTCATTAGTCAAATTGATGCAAAATTGTTCAAAACTGCAAGTAAGAAATTAGTATTATCGATAGGCAAACAATCCACAAAGGGATTAAAAAACAGATAAAATAAATAACTACCATTACACACAAAAAATGCCAAACTGATAGAGAAACAAAACAAAAAGGAAAGTTTGTATTTAGAATTTAAATGTGGAAGCATCATTACTAGTTCTATATCTCGATCTACAGAGAACAAGAACAGAGTTATCGTGCAGCATTCTGCAAGAATTAAACCTCTGTGAATGATGAAAACAAAGGCATACCAGTTAAGCACCTGTTTGTCTTGAAACTCTCAAATCCATAAATATCCAGAATTCCAATTAAATGGTTGGAATCAAGATCTTGGCCAATAGAATTGTTAATCGTGTCCACAAGCCTGAAAAAGAAACAAACAAACAAGAAAATTAAGCCATCAGCACTTTACACTAGTGAAAATTTCACAGCATCAATAAGTTTCATCTACCGACCAATCAAATAGTCTAGAATAAACTGTTTTTGCCAGAGCATCCCTACTGATAGCAGCAGCTTGTGCATCAAGAGATTTTGTAATCTTCTCATCGCGAGTTACCATGATGCGTTTGCACAAGGAGTTCTCAAGTGACTTCTCATCACACCTGAATCAGACTTCAATATCATGAAACAGTTCTTTGAGACTTTGGGAGGGGGCACTACACCTATGAAGGATCATAGATAGAAGAAACCTCACATGAAAAGATCAGCTACAATCTTAAGATGGGAGCGAGATTCATCATCCTTGGGTTCTGAAGAATCGGGGTCATTCCCCTTTTCAAATTCAATGTTACCCAAGTGGAGTACTGCAGCCACCACTCTAAAAATTGCATCCTGCAAATGAGTATTATTATCATCAAAGACTCATTATATGATGCATTTATAGTGATATGTGTTCAGATGCCAATACCTGTTTATCAGAACTTATTCCTACAACATCCATAGCCCTCCGAGTGGCAAGGTACTCTTTAGATTCGTCCAAGCCATCCAATTCATAGCAGTTGGATTGGTTCAGATAGTGAAATTTTCTAGGATTTGCTAATTTGTATCTTTCAACATCCTGAAAGGAATTACTGGAAAATGTGAGAAAAAAAATGAAAGCAAATGAGCAGTTTTGAAAGAAATGATAGCAAACATGGATAATTGGCTTAATTGAAATATGAAGCCATTGCATTCATGCCACAATGATCTAATGGTGAGAGTGTGAGATGCATGTCTTGCTTGTAGGAGATCACGAGGTCTACAGATTCTCTTATTTACCCTTCACTTTTCTAAAAACTTTTTTTGTCAGGTGTAATACCTAGTGTGTGTGTGTGTGTGTAAACAAACATCCATGATAGCAAAATACTCAGAAAAAACAGTGATATATTACTCCGTATATTTTAGGGATAAATAAAAGGACATACTATTTGTATAGTAATGGATTAAAGTCAGCTAAGTGTCTTCCTCAAAGTGGCAAAATTTTGTACAATTTAGCACATATATATGTTTATATAAACACACACACACAATGCTCCCAAAAATTCAGACTATAAATCTACTTTGAGGTGCTGTACCTCGGGAGGTGCATTGCAAAGCATGTAGAAGCAGTGATAATTTCTTTCGGGATCAGACACTTGACAAACACGAGATCGTTCCAGCAAATATGTTCTGATAGCTGCTCCAGATATTCTCCCCCTTTTGTCAAATTGAATTTCGACAAATTTCCCAAAGCGACTGCCACCGGCACACATTGGTCAGCAAGCTCTAATTATCAGTTCAAAATGATGATAGTAAGACTAACTATACTCCTATGTCCCATTTTATTTGGTCACTATGTCTACGTCAATTTTGACCAAATGTATCAGCACTATCCAATGTTTGAAGCACTATATAATAAAAGGCTTATAAAAACTCTAGCTGTATCTAAAACGAGAGTAAATTTTCAATGAAATATAATTCAAAGATTTGAAAGGGGCGGTTGGAATTCCAAAGGAGTAGTAAAAAGTGCAAATTTCACGAACCTTGAGTTGTTGTTCCTCACTGTTTTTGCATTTCCGAATGCTTCAAGGACTGGATTTGACTACCAAACACACATCCACACATTATTAAAAGAACTCTGTGGTTTCAACAAAATCAAAAGAAGTGGAGTAACAGGTAGAACACCTCAAGGACTTTCTGTTCCACGGACCTCCCGTCAGCAGCAGCTCTACCTCCCATATAAGCAAGGTATTGCATAAGCATTTTTGTGCTTTCGGTCTTGCCAGCTCCACTTTCTCCACTAACCAAAATTGACTGGCTTATCCCATCGTTTACCATCTGCCTGCAGTAACAAGAGGAATAAATAAAATTCATATAGTACGATGAAATGGGTATAGAAAGTGATGGTTAACAAGCCAAATAAATGTTGTCAGCGTGCCTGTAAGCTGCGTCTGCAATAGCAAACGGATGGGGGCTTAAGTCTCCAAACACAGCTCCTTTATACTTCTCCATAACGTCTTTTCCGTATAGATCAGGCAGCCTTTTAAAAGGATTTACAGCGATTAATATGCTACCTGTGTAAGTCTGAGAGAACAATTTGGTATGTAAGCCTCAGCCACCACTCGAATAAACCTGGAATTTCATGCTCAGATAACAAATGAGAGTGCTTACATAAATTTCATTGGTCGCGTATCTACACTTAAAGTTATCCAAAACTCCTGGCTCGTGGAGATAGGCAAGCTTTGTCATGTCATCCACACCACCAGAAGGAGCCTCTGTATCTTTTGGGTAGACATTAGATGTCTTGGCTATAATCTACAGCCCGAAGTTCAATATATATCAGAACTTCTCAAGCAAGATGAATGCATTGCATTGATACAGAAAGATAGATATCTCACCGTAAAAATTGAATGGAAAATATGTATAGAAATTTACCTCCAAGGAAAATAAATGTACTGATATACATAAGCTTTTACCCTCCATTCTTTTCTCAAAATAAAAAAAATGAAATGCAAAAAGGATCCACAAAGCAAGTGATTACCGTCTTTCCTGACGTACAGTTCACTTTAATCTCCTCGCCATCGACTTCCAAAACATTCCCATCAATCCAAGCTACCTCAGGGTCCTCAACCCAAACATGAGAGCCTACCACAATAGAGGACAACGCACTCTGCACAAAATGTAGCATAGTATGAATTCGATTATAAAGTAAGGAATGCAGAGTCAATTTGGCTATGCGCTATTCAAATACAACTTGCTACTCCTTATTAAAGAGTTACTTAAATAGCTAGCTATAAGCCTATAACTGTACCATCCAAGCTCTAAAATTCATTACTTCTTAGCTTTCCCTTTTTAATCTTCTCATTTACTATACTATTCCAGAGTCAAACTATATTTTTCTTTTCTTTGCATTTTCATTAATCATTTGATAAAATAAAATGATCAAGTTCTGCTGTAGAACTTTTAATGTAATATTTAAATGCATAATGTGGGATTTGAGTAGATCAACCCCCCCTCCCCCCTACCCCCTCCTCCTCCTCCCCTCTCTCCTTTTCAGAGAATGTTGGTGCAAAAACACCTCCAATGAAGCACATTTCACCATTGCTATTAAACCAATATGTATTTGCTACAAAGATACAATAATCTTTCTTCTCGCACACGTTTGGCATTAACCAGATATTCAATTACATAGAGATCTCCAATGAAATCCCACGTTGATAACAATTATAATAATAATGTTATTATTATTATTCATGCCAAAACAACATAAGAAAAGAAGAACAAAAAAAGAAATTAAATGAATGAAAAAGTTGATGAAATCCCATACCATTTTATTTTTTTTCTCTCGATACAATTCAGAGCCAAACGGAAAAGAACGTTGATGGAATCTTCTTCCTAGACGCAATACCGGGAAAATTCATAGATCGTGATGAAGAAATGAAGAAGGTTTACATTGAAAATGTCCAGGCGCTACATACATACAATGGCGGGCCTCTGGATTTACATGCTGTAAATAATTGTGTCTCTATAGGTAATCTGGTTGAAGAAGGTAATTAAGGTAGAGGAGAAATCAAAATCCATTCAATTTACCTCCCCGGGAATGGCGTTAGTTGTTTGTTCGTTGGCTCTTTCTGTTCTGTTGGTTCCATTTATTGGTTTCGGGTATGGTTCGTACCCGTTTAGAATACTTTCAATTGCACTGTAGCTACTAGAGGTGAAAGTTAGTATATGGTACATCCGTATCTACCTAGAAATAGCTACATCCATGTAGTACCCATTTCAAAGTAAAGTAGTATTCATTCTCGCACAAGCATAATGGTTCATTTGAAAAACGTGGTACTCATTCCGAAGTAAAGTAGTACTCATTCTCGCACATGTATAATGGTTCATTTGAAAAACGTGGTACTCATTCTGAAATAACGCAGTAGTCATTCAGAAATAATATCATACTCATTTTTCATAAATTTGTTCAATATTCATTTACGAATAACATGATATTCATTCTAAAACATAGTAGTACTCATTCACACCTAGTACTCAATCTTAAAGAATTACCATTCATATAATCATATGTAGTTGAAATCTCATAAGTGGAAGAAAAGATCGCGAGCAACTGTCGCTGATAGACCTTCATCGTTGAATTGTCTATCGGACTTCCAAACAACCTCCATCTTCATCGTGAATCGCTCCTTCATCGCGCAGCCTCCTTCATCGTGTAATCGCCGATCGGTCGCGCAGCCTCCTTCTCCTTCATGGCCAATCCATTCGGTCGTTCTTGCACCAGGTCCCCGTTCGGTGTTCGCCCTAATTAATTACCCAAAAAATGATACAGAAAACGTCGTACATCCAGATATACAGTACTATATATAGCTACTCGATCACCTTAGACTCCCCGACACCCCGAGCCAACAGAGTAGTGATGAGGGTGAATCAATATATAACCTTAGTTTACTTTTTGGAGAGATTATCCCGTGCCCGATGCAGCCAAAGAGCTATCACATTAGATAAAAGGAAATGAAAGTTAGAGGATCTCAATATCATTGAACATATTTTATTATCTGAATATCTCAAAAATGAAGATGCTATGATTCATAGGAAAGTTTAGCAAAGTTCGAGCTCCAGCGGAGACATTGGCTCTTTGTGCGTCATTCGATTAAGAAAAATATGAATAGACACTACATTGTAATTGAGTCAATATCACTAAAACAACTCATGTATATGGTACTCACCAAAGGAGATTTACTTTCAAACACTTATCCGATGGACCCACTTGTAAGGAGAACATGGCATGGCAATGGGCATGTAGTGTATTGGGAGAAAATGATAAGTGAAGCGCCAATAGAGCAGTACGTGATAGACAAGGGGCCGGCAATGACACGTAAACTCATAACCTTTCGAATGGGTATTGATGTTACATTTACATTTACATGTGAGTTCCTAATAATAATAATTGAATTTGAATGAAACTCGAGTAATAATGCATGAAGCGCGGGCGGGCCACGGCTTATGTATTGTCAATTGAACAACTTTATGTTTTTGGCTATGTCTTTAATTTAATCTCTCTACAATGGTACGTGGAGACAAACTTCAGCTGTGTGTGATGGCAAAATGTTGTTTTGTACTCCCTCCGTCCCAAAAAGAATGGGACGGTTTGACTTTTTGGGAAATTAAGGGAGGGATATTTTGGTATTGACTTTCCAAAAATACCCTTGATGTGATGGGTAAAAGTAGGATGTGATGGGTAGATTATTAGGAAAAAGGTATGATGTGATAGGTAGGGTATGAAAAAGTAAGGGGTAAAAGTGGTTTTTTAATGGAAATGTAACAAACTTTACGGGATGCAGTTTTTTCTAAACGTAACAAACTTTTTGGGACGGAGGGAGTAGTATTTTGATCATATATATTCTTCTAAATATACTTTATGGGTTGAATTTACCACTTTTAAGAACAAATTAATTTTTTAAATAACTCTTGTATTAACTCATCAAAACATCAACAAATAAAACATTTCAAATACAATATAGAGGGAAAATCCAACGTAGAGCCAAAGGCATCTGCCAACAGATGAGTAACTTAAACATTTTACTGTAAAATATCCATGAAAGATGACAAATATCTATTAAGCTAAATTCGTATATACTCCCCCTCACACTATAATTTTTTTCTTTATTTACTTATTTTGGTGAATCATACATTGTATCATATATGATACTTTGTAATATTTTCTTCATTTTATGTATTCAGGCTAAAAACTAATGATAATAAAAATCCACACAATCCTGGCATTTCAAACTCTGCATGTATGATAAATTGACAGAATTTATTATCATTAGATAGATATTACAATGGCGGGTCATAACACACTTGAATCTACCCACATACACTTGAAAAAGTAAATGTCCAGCGATGGTGGACATTTACTTGAATAATGACTAGTAATTAATGACTAATGATTCTACATTGGGAAATAAAAACATATGATCTTAAATTGAGAAACTCATTATGACATATGATCTTAAAAATCCCTCTCTTTATATATTTTGATGTTTCAAACTTCCAACACTTTTAATTACTCCGTCCTAAAATGATCTTTTCAGTGACGATTCCCATAGTCAAATTTTAATCACTTTCTTTACCTATTCTCGTTAGTTATTTGATAAAATAACATAGTCATGTCACATCTTGTTTTGTAGAACTTTGGATGTAGTTTTAAAATATATATTCCGTAATTTTTATTTTTTTTAATTTTACACTTATAATCAAATAAATTGAATTGAAAATACTTTCAGTCAAACATTGTATTTAACTGGAAAGATCATTTTAAGAAAGAGAGAATAGTAGATTGGGCTTTATTTTTTTCCAACCCCCATCATATATTGATATTCTTCCTCCGCCCCATACACTATACATCCCGTGATTCCAACCAAGAAGCTACCAAGCCAGCCCTATATACACACACACACTCCATTACTACTACTGTATACTTCAATACTTGTTCTATTCAACTATATATATATAAATGACCCCGGGATGTTTCCAAAGCCGGCGGGGAAAACCCGGGCGCAGCTGCCGGAGGTTGGGGGACGGGAACAAGGACGAGGCGGTGGAGGGGATGAAGTACAGGGTGAGGGTTCTGCAGCGGGAGGTGGAGGAGATGATCTGCATCAGGGAGAAGGAGAGCCGGGTGCTCGAGCGCGAGACCCTCCTCCTCGCCATCAGAGAGGCAGCTGAGTGGAGGAAAGAGAGGGAGGCGCTCAAGGACCAGGTGAACATGTTAAGGAATATGTTGTTATTGGACGACCGAAGAAGAAGAAGATTCTGTGGCGAAGGTTGTTGTTTGGACGATGAGATGATGGTGGCAAGAGATGAGGAAGGTGGTGTTGTTGACAACAAGTGGAAACACCTCTACTTTGCCATCAAGGTCGAACTCGATCGCCTCATTCTCACCACCAACAACGACAACAACACTCGTAATAATCGAGGTGTGTTTCTTTATTCGTGTTTTTTTTTTGAATCTTCGCCGTTTTTTAGTCGGAAAATTGAGTTTTTGATTGAATTGGTCAATTACATGTGTCTATGGTGAAGATATGGTGGAGAAGGAGGTGAGGGGCAAGGAGGAAAAGATCAGGGATCTAGAGTCAAGAATTGCATTCTTGGAGCAGCAGGAATTGAGGAGACTAAGGGAACTTGACATCTTGAGGCAGAGCTTGAGGATTATGTTTTACAACAACAACAACAGCAAAGCATTGTCTTTTCACCTCAAATAATTCATCAAACATATCATATATATATACATATATATATATATATATATATGTATCATAGAATAATTGTCTTGAGAATGGTTTGTTTTATATTTATATAATTTTGTGCAGCTTTGGTATGTTATGATATTTCAAAACTACTTTTATGGGATTATACTAGATTATTGAAAAGGAAAATTCCAGAACAATGGGAGTAAGTACACAAAGAAATTATATTTATTGCAAATCTGATGACACATTCCCAACCCTCTCACTGTGGGAGATCACAATTTTTTTAAAACAAGTACAAATCTAATTTAGAACAGCTCCAAGATGGATCATTAGTATATAATGACGATTATTAGCAGCAGCCCTAAGAAGTAATTAATAAGTTAATTAAATTATTAAGATGGGCTTTGCGGCAATGGTATTTATATTGGGTGCCAAAAATTCATTTCTTCTGGTCACCGCCCATGCCCAGAGTGTTCTTGACGCCGTCGATGGCGCCCTGAGCCATACTGATCATCTGCTCGCCGGTCTGCTGGAGAAAGCCGGTCTCCCCTTCCTCCGCCCGCCTCTGCTGGGCCGACTGTTGCGCGTTCTGGGTCGCATTCTCCGCCTTGTCCACGGCGGAGTTGGCCGTCCCCTTTGCTGACTCTGCCCATTGCTCTGCCTTTGCCTGCACCCATCCCCATTATGCATAGTAAAAATAATTTCCCAATTTGACTTCTGTAATTAGATTTTTGAACTTTGACCGCATATTATTGATATAAATATTTAGATGACTGCATACTTTTGATCTTTTTTTTGAACTTTGACCGCATATTATGGTAAAAATAAGTTCATTTTTTTCTTAAATATTCATTTAAGAGATTTATATTTATGCAATTTTTGTGGATTTACGTCAAGGTGGTAGGTAAACAGGTAACAAGCTATGCCGCCACCCCTTTCTAAATAGCAAATCGTATTCTACTGAAAACATTATTCATGATCATTTGGAACCGATACATTGTTGCGAACAACCTTACGAACCATAGATAAATAGATATTAATAATCAAATTGTTACATTGAAGTCAAATGAAAAAAAATAATAAAAGAAATTGTTTGTTTGTAGATGTGAATGATGAATTAAAATGTGCAACCTGAGTTTGACCATGGGATTGGCCTGCTGTATACTGAGTGCTAGACATCTTTGGTTGAATTTTCAAGTAATTGGTTAGTATGAGTATATATGTATGTGTTTGTCTAATAATTATGATGATGATGATTTGGTTAAGGTAAGTGATTAAGGGTTATATATATGGATGGGGGTGAGAGGGATTAATGTAATTAATTAGTGGTAAGATATGATTATTGGCTATGCATGTTTTGCTGCATTTGACCAGCGCTAGCCCAGAGAGTGTTTAGCTGACATCTTCTGGTTGGGAGGTAATTTACTAGTAATTAAAGAAATTAGTGGGTTGGCTTTGACCAAGTTTTGTTTTGTTTTTTTTTTTGAAGGAGACTTGATCAAGTTTTAATACCTCCTCTGCAAAATGATATAAGCAAAAAATGTTGTGTCAAGACCAAACACAACCTGTCACAAGGGTTATATATTCGGATATACGGTTTTAATTGTATGTCCAACATAATTATATGTTACACATTTTCCATTACTTAAAACATGCATGTTTTGTGAGTATCTGGAGAAATTTAAATATAGTTTGAATTTTATCATCTCTCGATATTACAACCCTCACAAAGGTTCTTTTTGTTTTCGTTTGGAAAAATTAGCTTTTAACTTTATCTAACTCTTTTCAATTTATTTTAACTTCTTCTAGTTTCTTCAAATTCTTTCTATTTTTTCTAATTCATTTTAGTTTCTTCTAACAATGACATAAAAAATCTATTCAAAATCTACAACATAACACATCAAACACAGACAAAGATGAATTCTTGTTTATATTCAAAGTTAGTTTTCTTACATATTTATTTGAATAATTATTTAATTGAGTTATTTTTTTAACACTTTATTTTTTCCAACATATTCCAACTCCTAGTTTTTTGTAACTTCTTTTAGTTTTTTCTAACTTCTTCCAATTTCTTCCGAATCTAGTTTTAGAATTTCAACCAAAAAGAATAGAGCCAAATTAGGTGTTTTGATATCTTCCTATTTTGAGAGATATCAATTTGAGAGTTTGGATACATCTCTCAACCGTCGATTACCTTTGCTTGTCGATAACAACCATCGTTTCAGATTTCTCATTATACCTTCATTTTGGATTGGAGAACTCATACTCCCTCCGTCCCTAAATAAAGTTCTTCTTTCGTTTTTTCTTTGTCCCTAAATAAACTTCTCTTTTCCCCTAAAAAACCCCTTTTACCCTTTACTTTTTCATACCCTACCTATCACATCATACTTTTTTACTAATAATCTACCTATCACATCTTACTTTTACACATCACATCAAGGGTATTTTTGGAAAGTCAACACAAAAATATCCCTCTCTTAAATCCTCAAAAAGTCAAAAATGGAACTTTATTTAGGGACGGAGGGAGTATTATTTTTAATTTGTACTAGATTTTATAATTCAAATCATATCATCCTTGCTAAATCAATGAATCACTCGTAACAACTTATACAATCAGTGAACGACTAACTTTCAAACAAGACACTATTTGTCTCCATAAAAATCTTACTCCCTCCCTCCCTAAATATTTGCTACACTTGTATTCCCAAGGCAAAATATCAAATTTTTTGAATTCATTTTATTTACATATTGATATAGAAATAAAAAATAAAATTTACATATCAAAAAACTATATGAAAAGTTCTTCAAAATAAAAGGTGTCAAGAATATTTTATTTTATCAAATAACCAATGAAAACGTAGAAATAAACAAAAGTTTCCGCGACTGATGAGAAAGCAAACGTTGCAAATAATTTGGGACGGAGGGAGTATTTTTGAACTATGTTTGTAGTTAGTGTTAACATTTTAAATATTAGGGAATAATTTCTTAGTTAGATTCAAACGAATACAAGCCAATTAAGACAATTAAGAGAAGAGACAAAAAAAAATGGACTTGTGCAGCCTACAGTGAGTGAGCTTTAATTTGGTTTTGGGTTGCCATTAACTGGCGAAACAAGTTGGGCCTAGAAGTTCGCAATTCTTCTTCCTAGTCCCAGTGGTCACAATACATTTTGTTTTGTGAGTTTACACTGATATTATTTTAAAAAACCACAAGTCTTTATTTTTGTTTGGAATGTAAGAATTATTAATAACATATAATACTAATAATAATTATAATAACAATAATCAGTTATCTCCTGACTTGAGTAGTAGAAAGTCCACTCTCCAAGATTAATGAAGAAGTTCATCCAAGTTCAATCCCATCAGAGATAATAGGTTGAGAATAATATGAACAGATACTACTTTGTAATAGAGTCAATAACAATCAAAAAAATGATAATAATAATAATAACAACATGGATCTTTTGATTTTTGAAAGCAAAGTCAAATTATGATCCGAAGCACTTACGATGTTCTATTAGTAAAACTAATGATTCTTTTCCCCAAACCCTTGTCGCATCAGATTTGGGGGTAAGTTTTAACCTGTTTGAGCACTGAGTAGTAGATCTCGAGCTGTTGTTCATCACTAAGGGTGCTTGGGATAGATTCAAAGACTAGGGCTGCAAGAAGATGCTTGCACCGCCCATGATATTGAGTGAGAGGGTACGTGATAGGTGAGATGGGCTCCTAGGAGGATCAGAGATCGATTCATTCCTCCACAGTCCAAAGTGGAGGTACCTTTTGTCCCTACACGCACCAGCTAGCTTGCGACTGATGATTGAGTTTCTCTATTCGCTGGTGGTGAGATTTAACTCAACAATTATGTCATGCGAAGAATAGAAGAATAATAAGAACATTATTGGATAAAGTAAGAACTCTTGCATGTTTATATTAGCTATATTCAACTTCGGTTACAATGGAGGGTTTACCCTCTATTTATAGTCTATTTCTACCGTATACAAGACATGTAATATTTCATGCACTATATTACTGCTAATTCTCCAATCATGCATCAATCGTGGCGGGGAATCAGTCATCAACCCTTCCTCGATCCCACGATTTGGAGAATCGTGCTTCATTCAGGTATCACTGACCCGACACTCTGTGTCCACCTTCGGGCATTGACTCTACATTCTGCAGTTGGATTTATATCCCTGTTGGGCCGTGAAATCACAATTGGGCTGTCCATATCCGATCACCGAGCCCGGATATTCAGATTCTGCAGTGCTCGAGTTCGTAATGTTAATGATGTGTTTCCCTTTGTTCGAATGACGTTCACACTTTTGAAAGAGATACGATATCCTTGTCCTCGATATTGTTTTTTTTATTTTCCTCGATATAGTTATTCACAAAAAAAAACAAAAAATCATCATCCACAAATAAGAAACCGTGTGGATAAATTTGCATGTAAACGACAAACCGACCGGGTAGGATTGACGAGGTCACAAGGGAAAATAACAATCCTAAAACCGCACTACACAAAGACCTACTCTATTCCGACCGAGTCAAACTCCAAACTGTTACGGAATCCCCTCCCGAGTCCCCGACCTCCCAGCATTGTTATGTCAAGAAAATACGAAATAACTTTTTAACGCCCAATCCCAGTGGGTAATAGTAATAGTTTTAACAGTAATTAAATTTTTTTACGGAGTATTATAGTAGGTTTAGTGCAAACAAAGTGGTAATTAAATTTTTATCAGTAGTACAGAGCATGCAGTATATTTTTCAAGGATGTAAAAGTTTCCTTGTTATGATAACATGGCAAAGGGAAGAACACCCATATCCCTCTTCCTAATTGCCCAACTACAATATACATATATATAGATAAAGAAATAGAACAAGGCAAGAGCGACGGTGGCCGGCGGCCGGCCGGGTTCAGACTTAGTGCATGAGAGCAACGGCGGCTTCTTGCACCAGCGGCTGAGTGACGTGCACGAAGTGCTCCGCCTCCCGCTCCACCTCCTCCCAACACCGATCCGCCCTCTTCCCTTCCCTCATCTTCTTCACGAACGCCACGAACCTCCGCCAGTTCTCCGCCTGGAACAGGTCCGGGCTCATCCTCAGGTACGTGAACGCGCACATCTCGTCCCTGTCGTCGCCGCCCAGCGCCGCCGCCGTCCTCAGGATCTGCTCGTGCGCGTACCCGTCGTACCGCGGCAGCGCGTTCTCCCCCGCCAGCGGGACCCCTGCCTCCCCCGCCGCCAGCGCCACTTGCCTCACCAGCTTCTCCGGGGCGCACTGCGCGTCCTGCGGCTGCTCGTGGTCCCGCATCTCGACGCAGGTGAAGTTGAAGACGGCGCCGTGGCGGCCGAGCATCCGGGCGATGGGCAGGTACCCGTCCCGGAATCGGGTGTTGTAGTACCCGGCCGTGAGCTCCGGGGCGTGGGACCGGGTCCCGTAGTGCCAGTGGATTCCGGCGATCTTGGCGGATATCTTGACGCTGCTCTTCTCGAATAGGGATTTGGCGGATTGCAGTATCCTCTCGCCGTGGTCCAGAAGCATCTGGGAGTACCAGGAGAGGAAGAATTCGCCGTAGGGGCTGGTCCAGCCACCTTCTTTCCGGAAGAAGTTGGTGTCTTCCGGCCAGTTGTTGTAGTGGCCGGCATCGGTTGGGCCGTTGTGACCCCATTCAGGCTTGCCTATGGCTTCCGCTGTGGCTTTCAGGCTGCTAATCATATACTGCAAACATAAAACCCATAAAAACACACAATTGGTAAAGACAATCCACACATAATTATTGCATAATCTACAGATCAGATTGTCAAACATATAATAACGAAGGTCTTTATCGAGTTGATCCATCTCTATCAATCTAAATACCAACCTTATCAAAGCACTGAAAAGCCCCAATTCCAGGGAACCTCCAAGTCCCATTTTGCTCAGGATAGGAAGGAAAACGGAGCTCTCCGGCTGGACCCATGCCGACTTGAATCTCCTATATTGCCAAAAAGAAAAGAAAGGAAATCATCAGTGCTGAAACGAATTACCGGAAGCAGATGACAACAAAGTATCCCCAAGATCCCACTGTCTGGTCTGGAAAATACACATTATATTGCGGAAACTCACCACAATGGTGTCACCTAGCATGTCTTCAAACCTGTCCCTAAAGGCCCTCATGAAGTCAGAGTAACACTGGACAGGAGTTCTTCCTTTAAGGACTGGAAGGGTATCACAACCAAGTGATACATACTCATAATTCCTCCTTCCCCATTGATCTGTGTATGCAAGGTCTGGATCCTTGTCCATCTCCTCCCTCACCCACCTTGGAAGAGGAATCCTGATTTCGAAAAATGGGTAGACCACAATAATCAACAACAATATGTTACGGTAGTAGCCCACTAGTCCTCTCTATTTGATCGATCAAGACCAAAATAGTCAATATGTGCTACAAAATGCCTTTCCAATGTAAATCTTGTTACTTTTTACAGACTTAAAAAATCAGAGTGTTAGTTCATAAATGTGATGAATGGCCAAGAATCCCCAAGATGTATGGGAAAACAATTTTAGTTCTCAGTTGTACCAAGGAACGGGGTGAAGTGACAAAAAAACAATTGTAATTGATGTCCACCATTGTTAGGCACAAGCTTACAAATTTTAAACTCATTTCTTAAAAATGATTTTAGTAAGTAACAACTACCAGACAGAAATCATCTTCTTTAATTTGTTCCTGAGATTCTGCTACGACTAAAAAATATTGGGCCCTTGTGGAAAAGGGGAAAGAACTCGATGTCGGCAAGTAAAGTTGAAACGGTACTTTGCCTTTTTCAATTTTCAAGAGCCGGATCTTAAAAATCGATGCGAATCCCCAAAATTTGGAACAGGAATAAAGTGAAAAACAGAATTACGGTATGGTGAAATTACAGTAGTTCAGAGGGTAAAAAAAATAGAGGACTCACGTGCAGGAGTCTCCGACGTTTCCGCCGCACTGGTGGAAGGACATGACGGCCTGAACCTTGAGGCCGTGCTTCTTAGCCATCTCCAGCAGCTCGGAATATCCGCCCCAGTTGTACTCTCCCGGCGACTCCTTCTCCACCAGCCCCCACCAGACGTCCATCATCACCCCCTCCACTCCGGCGCTCTTCAACGCCTGCAGGCTAGCATTCATCGCCTTCCTCCGATTCACCGTGTGATCCATCTTAACCGAGTCCAGCGGCATCATCACGAACACCGGAACCCCTCTCCCCCTGCCCTGCCCCAAAACCCCCATCTTGTACTCCCTCTCCATCGCCTCCGCCGTCGGCGCCTCCATCAACGCCTGGCAAGCCGCCGACAGATCCTGCCGCATCCCGCCCCTCACCGGACTGATCGGCGGCGACGGCGACACTCTGTCCACCTCAGTTCCCGATTTCCTCACCGAAACTCGAAGATTCGTCTCCGGATTCTTCCAGAACGCCGATGTCACCACCGTCGCCTTCGCCGGCCCGTCTCCGGTTCCACTCTCCACTGCTAACGGAGTTCCAGAAATTGCAGCGATTTGGTGCGATAGATTCATTGCCACACGTCAAAAATATGAAATATTTAAATTGAAAAAAAAAAAGAAAATCACAGAAATAATAATAATAAATAATTTTTATGATAAAAAAATCGCCAATAATTTGTGAGGATTTGAAGCTTAGAGAGATTCGGATGAGGGAAATGAAAGTTGGGAACGGTTATTTATAGGATTTTTTCTCTTTTAGAATATTCAGGTGGGAGTTGAGTGGTTCGATAATGTACGCAATTGGAAAAACGGACCGTTCCAGTTATGCCACGTGGAAGGGTGACACGCGGCAGCGGATAAGGGACTGGAGGTGGCGACGGTTCAGATTTGCTTGGCGTCACGAGAAGCGGACGGTGTGGATCTACTCCGCGTGAGAACGGTCCAGCGATATAAGCCGATTACGCGTAAAATAATCACCGAAAAGAGCCCGAAACGTGGAAGTGTCGGCGTATGTTCAGAGCCCATTTTATCCAACCGGCCCAATCCAAAAAATGATCAGAAACAGTGCCATGGGTTTGCTCAGGTAGTTGGGTAAGTTGTAAATGTATAATCGAAAATTTGATTACATGTCTCCACTCGTATTGTTTATATGAAAAATATCGGTATCTACTTCAAGTATTTATTATTTGTATTCTTTTAAGAATATCTGATTGGTAGACGAATAAGGATTTGGTAATCATACATCTAATCTGTTTTTTAAATTTGATCCGTATATACATCCATTCGAATAATTGTTTATCCGTGTAACTGATCTGCTATATATGATTTTTCTTAAATTTTTATTTTTATATTTTTCTTTCCTATTAATATTTCAAAGTACTCCGAAGTATGTGTAAACACACGATTATGCGTGTATGTGTAGTATATAATACTTTTTAGGATGTTATATCCACCCCCAGTTTTAACTATTTCCACTTCATTATTGTTAAATTGACAATTTCAATCTCAAAAAAATCAAAAGAGAAAATTTTTACCACGACCCTACTTTTTACCATCCATGTTAACTTTTTGTAGAATACTATAGATTATAAAAATAAAAAATATTACTGTGTACAGATTACAATAGAATCAATATAATAAAAGCATTTATATACTACGGAGTATATAGTTCAGTTAAACTTTGAAATTTTTGAAACGCTTACAGATATATCTAATATCCGATCGATATTCACGAGGGATATGATTTTTATTTTTAGCATTTGTTAAGATCTGTTTCTGAATTTGATATCCTGTTAAAATAAACGGATACGGATTTGGTAATGACACATCTAATCTGATTAACATCTATTTACACCCCCATGCTCTGGTCACAACAAAAGAATATAGGGGTGAGCAAGAACCGAACTGATATCGAAATCTCTGAAAACCCAAAAAAACCAGACTAAAAAAACCAAACCAAACAAATACTGCAGGGAAAAAAGTAAATCATACCGAATGATTGGTTCGATACTTGGAAATGATCTACTCCCTCCATTCCATATTAACTGTCCATTATGACTTTCTTGATACATTGAGAAATGAATGAATGTAGACATAAAGTATGTCTACATACATTCATTTCTCAATGTACCAAGAAAGTCATAATGGACAGTTAATATGGAATGGAGGGAGTATTATAAATGTAATAATCTTGTAAATTTTCTTCATTACATAATAAGTTTGTTTTAAAAATTTTGTTCACATTTTATTATGTGTAGTTGTGTATATTATACTTTTAGTCAATTTTAAATTTTTTGTAGATGAATTTAGGAACAACAACGCAAATTTAAAAATGTCATTTTATTATCATTCATTCTCTTTAGTTTGTGAAATATGAACTAAGCTTCTTAAGCATTTATTATATTTACTTATGCATTTTTTAGTTTTTATGTTTCTTTATTAAAATACTTTCGATTTTTCAAATATGAAATATTTTTATGACCTTTTAAAGTATAAATTAGGCAAGGATGTATTTATTTTAATTTGTATCGAAACCAATATGAAATCCTCTGGTATAATACCAAACCAAAATTTTCAGTTCGAAACTGGTACGACACAAAATTCCATACCAAACTGAAATATTGGTACGCTATCGGTACAAGCTAAATATCATATCATACTCACCCATAGGAGAATGTACACCCATACGTCCAACTGTCCGTAGAATTAGGTATGCCTGACGAATAATTACTTTGAATGTGCGGAATGTTCATTTTCAACCTAGTGTTCATTCTAAGCTCTAAAGCCTGCTTAACATAGTTTTCATTTCGAAAAGTGCTCTTTCTAAAACAAGTTTCTTTTAAAATAACTAGCTGCAATGTTAGATATTTTTTTAATTAGAAGTTTATTATTTGAATTTATATTAGGGTTCATATTTTACATAAAAAGTGTTCCAATTTTTTTTGAAACAATTATGGGTTAAGTGCATGAATAAAAATAACCTTTAGCGTAAATAAGAAGTTTCCTCATTTGACAACATCGTTAGAGTTTAGTATTAGCATTCTAAAAAATTACCGAGGAGCATTTAGCATTAGCGTTTTCAAAACTAATCTATATTGTTAAATCTTATAAAAATTTGCTAAATATAATAAAAAATGTTATTCCCAAACAAAGCTTACGTGTGTCATTGACGCATTGTATCCCGAAGGGCTCTTCATAACCTGTTAGACGAGAGAGGAGATAGATTAAACTTTGATTACAAATTGGTGGCAATGAAGGAACTTGTACTTGTTACTTGCAGAGGTTTTATGCATAACATAATCAACCTGATATTGACTGATTTCATTGTCCCACACCGGTTAAATGGGGAACTTGGTGATGGGTTTATATAGCCAAGGGTTCTCCCACTTTAACAGCTAGCTTTTAAAGTGTGGCTCTCCCTTGTGCTGTGTCAATGGTATCAGAGCCAACTCGGAGTGGTGGCCTACAGAGTGGTGGCCTGGTGAAACCAGCCATGACCAACGTGGCCGTGACCAACGTAGCCGTGACCAACGAGGACGTTGGGCCTTATGGGGGGTCGAATGATATTGACTGATTTCATTGTCTCACACCGGTTAAATGGGGAACTTGGTGATGGGTTGATATAGCCAAGGGTTCTCCCACTTTAACAGCTAGCTTTTAAGGTGTGACTCTCCCTTGTGCTGTATCAATGGTATCAGAGCCAACTCGGAGTGGTGGCCCACGGAGTGGTGGCATGGTGAAACCAGCCGTGACCAAGGCCGTGACCAACGTAGCCGTGACCAACGAGGACGTTGGGCCTTATGGGGGGTCGAATGATATTGACTGATTTCATTGTCCCACACCGGTTAAATGGGGAACTTGGTGATGGGTTTATATAGCCAAGGGTTCTCCCACTTTAACAGCTAGCTTTTAAGGTGTGACTCTCCCTTGTGCTGTATCACAACCTCTCATAACATTTGCAAGAAATCGAACTCAGATACTACCCTTTTCATGCCAACTGAACAACGTTCAGCGCGAATTTTGTGAGCTGTCCACAATCTATGCGTGAGCCGTGAGACTTCACAAACTAGGTTGTCGTTTACTCTTTTTCTTATTTGTTGTTAAGATAAGCTTGCTCCAGGATTAGAAAGCCAGCGTAAGAATTAAGACTCATAAAGACTAATTAAAGTTTACTCACAAACCAAATTTTTAATTATTAGTGTTACCATTTCAAATTATTTTATGATATTGTATACGGATTATTAATTTGAGAACATGAAAATTATATAATGTCCTTAAATAGTTTTTTCAAGACATTAAATCAGAATGCTAATACTATTGCCAAAACTCAAATGATACTAGAATAAATTACCTTCGTTCATGAGTATATGTCCAGTTTTGATTTTTTCGGCTAACCATTTTTAACTTTTGACTTATAATTAAATAAAATATATATTGTATATTAATTAGAAAAAAAATATTTTGAAAATATTTGACATAATACAACTAATAAAATTATTTTTGTATCAATATATACGGAGTAATACTTTATCATTTTTATTTAATTTGAGATTAAAATTTTCTAATTTTGACTGAAAAATTCAAAAATAGGAAAATACTCAGAGATAAAAGGAGTGAGTAGCATTAATTTACATGCACCTGATGTGTAAAGTGCCACGAGTTTAAGAATTGACAAATTTTGGACAAATCTATGTATATTTTTTTTTAGTTTTTTCTAAACTTTATTTAAAGTTCATAAAATCGAACCATGTCTCTAGTTTAAAGAGGGATTATAATAATCGAAAAAAGGTGGATTGAGTACTCAACCGATTAAAAAAATGAAAATATTATGGAGTATTAATATTTGCATATTATTAACGTGTCTTAAATCATCTGCGAATCTAGACTCCTAGCAATCAAATTAGGGGCAATCAAATAGGTGGATGCTGAGTATTAAATACACATATTATTCTATTTGGCTCATCCACTAAATTTTTGAGATGTGAGATATAGTGAAACAAAGAAAAGATATTCAATTCTCTAATAAAGTTGTGTAGTTTTTTAATTAGATTGTTCAGTTTAAATCACTGCACTTTCACCATTTTTATCTATCACATTAGCGTCCTCAGTTTTCCTTTTTACATCATCATTCATGGGTATTGTTCGCTGCATTCTCGCCATCCCCATCTTTTGTATCATTAATCTTACTTTTATACCGTTTCATTGAATTTTTTTTTTTACTTTAATTAAGAGCTAAATCAAACATTTCATTAATACTAAATTAAAAGATACAACTAAATGAAACCGCCCTAAATAAGAGCAGAACATATTTTTCATCCCTAAAATAAGAGTGACACATTTTTATCTTTGAAATAAGATTAATGCACAGTGACAATATGATACTATAGACATTGCAGATTAGTGTATGCAATCACCTTGCATCTGCTTCATTGTACAATCCTTTCATGCCTTGTGTCTGCTTCATTCTACAACCCTTAGCTTTCATCACCTTGGCTGCAAGCTGATTGCATCTCTATGCTGCCGTGATTACATTCCCACGGTCTCGACTCATTACATGCTTCAGACTCCAAATTAGAATAACCGCCGTGGTTTCGTTTTCCTTCTTTTGGATGCATATATTTTGCCCAGTCATTCCCATCCATCATTAGCAAATTTGTCGTTTGAGTTTGGATATTGCACCAGGAAGAATGTCACCAGCCTCGCCCAACCTGTGCCTCCTTTTTGGTGTTCCCCTAGATAATGAATGAATCTTCATGTCTTCGTTCTCTCATGTTTTGTTTGCAATGAGTCATTAGTTCATGCCACCAGACTACCATACCAACTGGGGAAATATGGAGATACAATGGGATTCCCAAGGTTTCCAAAAGATGCCCAACCGCATAGATGTGTGTCCATTTCATGGCAGAAACGAGTGATCAACGTGGGGAACATATCCCACGTCTTTCATCTGATCAATGAGTCCAGTAAGCAAATCGGTTATGTCCTCCATGTGTGTGTGGGACTTGTCTCTGGCCACAAATTCATGCCGAGTATCTCTAACCTCAATCCAACTATAGGCCACTTCTTTCTGCAAGCCCTTTTCGTCCATGTATCTGCGTACTTGACCTGCATCTTCCCACCTCCCAGCTTCAGCATATACGTTGGCCAGCATCACATACCTGCCGGTGTTTTCAGGCTCAAGCAGAAGAAGCCTTTTCGCTGCCCTCCTAGCCAGCTCCATGTTCCCATGTACCCTGCAAGCACCAAAGAGTGCGCCCCACATTCCAACATGGTCTGAGCAGCCATCAGGAGATTTCTCAAGCAACTCCATGGCTTCTCTAAGCCTGTTCTTTCGTCCAAGCAAGTCAATCAAGATTGAGTAGTGATCCAGCTGTGGCTGCACACCAAAATCCTTTTCCATCCTGTGAAGAATTTGAAGCCCTTCGGTTTCTAATCCCGAGTGGCTACATGCTGCTAAAACCCCAAGAAATGTGACATGGTTTGGGGTAACACCAGATCCTATCATTCTGTTGAATAAGGCGAGTGAAACCTTTCCTTGCCCATTTTGGGCAAAACCGGTAATCATTGAATTCCAAGTGACAATGTCCTTCTCAGTAGAGTTCTCAAACAGGGTTAGGGCAGATGTTGTATCACCACATTTACAGTATACATCCACCAGAGCATTAACTACACACACATTGTTGAAGCAACTCCCACGCCTTAAGATGTGCCCGTGAAGTTGCTTCCCTTTCTCTACCAGTGCTAAATCTGCACAAGCACCAAGAGCACAGACATAGGTGAAATCATTAGGCCTAATCCTCGCTTCCTGCATTTCTGAAAAGACATTCAAAGCTCTATCTCCTCTTCCATTTTGCACGAACCCCGCGATGAGAGCAGTCCAAGAGACTGCATTCCTCACCGGCATCTGATCAAAAATCCCCTCAGCATCCACCATTCTAGATGCCCTCGCATAAGCAACAACCATTGATGTCCATGACACAACGTCTCTCTCATTCATCCGACTGAATATCAAATATGAAATCTCGGGTTCACCGCATTCCCCATAAGCATCAATCATAGAATTACAAACCACGCCATTCAACTGCAAACCTGCCACAAGAGCCGCGCCGTGTGTTTGTCTCAACCAGTAGCCAGCCCTCAAACGAGCACAAGCATTCACCACGCCCACAACAGTAACCTCATCCATAACCAACTTCTCCCCACCCAACAAGATTACTTCTTGCATTCTCCTAAACATGTAGATAGATTGTCTATAATACCCATGTCGATTCAAGGTCGAAATGACGCTGTTATAGCTCACGACATTTGGTTCAGGCATTTCGTCGAGCAGCAGGTGAGCATGTCCGAAGCGGCCAAATCTTGAATGAGCAGAGATGATGGTGTTCCAGGAGTGAGTGTTCCTGTGGGGGAGCTCATCAAAAACGGCCTGGGCAGAGTCTATGGAGTCGCATTTGGCGTACATGTCAATGGCGCGGTTGGCCAGAAAGGTGTTGAGATTTAGAGCGGTTTTGATGAAAAGGGAATGCAGTGTTCTTCCCAGCTTCAGGTTTTTGGATTTGATGCACTTTGATAGCAGAGTTGCATGGTATTGGTCAACGCTTTCGGTCGACTGCATTATTTTAGTTTTTTTAAAAAGTGCTTAACCCTTTGTTTCGACGATGGAAAAGAAAGTGGAAGGGAAAGAAATTGACTAGAAAGTAAATGGTGAGAAAAAAAATGATGAGCAAATGAAAGGAAAATAATAATTATTTGGATGATTAAAAAATGAAAAAGTAAGAAAGACATTTTCCATCCACTCTTTGGTTGATGAGAAAAGTAAAAGGAAAGAAAATTTAATGATGTAAAATGATAATTTTATTCTTCTCCTATTTTCACACAAAGGAAGGACAAAGGGCAAATGAGTAAATTTGTATGGTTTTCTCACCTATCAAGTGAGAAAAGATTTGGGCTTCCCACGCTCGCTTGTTTCCATGCATCTTTGAAGGGTCTCCGGCCGGGGTGAGCATTCTAACCGACCTGACCGCCAAACCGCTAATAAAAAACCGAATTGACCAAAATTCGGTTTCGGTTTCGGTTTCAGTTGGACTTAATAGAAAAAATCGGTTAATTCGGTTAATTCGGTCGGTTATCGGTTACGGGCTTTGAATAGCCGAACCGACCGAAAACCCGAATTCTAAGCCCAGTTATAAGGTTGTAAGCCCAACCCAATTCTTGTATCCTTCCAGACCTTTTCTTTTCTCACATTTAGCACTGCATCCACACCTCATCTCGTCTCCTCCTTCAAAGGACTGCGGACTGCCCACCAGATTCCATAGAAGAAGACTTTTATCTTTTTTTAAAGTCTAGATCTGAAGCGATACTTGGGAGGCGAGACCCGAAGTTTCGAAATTTGAGGTAAGTGATTTTGTAGGGTTGGGATTGCTTGGCCGGAGACTATGAAGGCTGGGCGTCGGAAGTTGGGTGGTGGAGCAGTCGAAGTCGCATAGGCGAGGCAGGGCCGCTGAGTATGTCTAGAATGAGTGGAAGGTGTTAAACACCATTGGAGTTTATTGGAGTTGAAGATAACATCCGGGCATCCGGCAGCATCTTATTGAGAATTGAAGGGTAGTTTGACTAGTTTCCATTTATCCCTTCAAAGGTTCCAATACTTTTCGGTTTTAGAAAACCGACCGAAATTAGTCGGTTTACTCGGTTTCGGTTATTTCGGGTTTCCATACAAAGCGGTTCGGTTTCGGTCGGTTATCATGGACTAAAAATCATTTCGGTTTTTTCGGTTTTGAACCGAAACCGACCGGAACCGACCGATGCTCACCCCTAGTCTCTGGCGACTCTTCGTATTGTCGCCCAATGTCCAACTGAGGAGTCATCTCGCTCCTATATAAGAAGCACTTCGTAGTTGAGGAGAACACACTTAATCGACCTCCTTGCATACTTTGTTCAAATTCATCGGTGCACTATTTCTACCGTTAGAGACTTTGCACTTAGTAGTTTTATCTTGAGAGACAATTGTCCACGTTGCCAGTTCGGGAGGCAGGTGATACTACTTTCGGTGTGGCACTCACATGCTCCAGAGTCGGTTCATCTTCCACAACTTCTGATGCGTGTATTCCACCCATGATCTTGTCCGAATTCGGGTCCACAACAGTTGACCGGTCAAGAGGCAAATATATCACGATGAAAAATTTGAGCTAAAAATATAGTACCAATCGAGTTTGAAAAGTACACCAGTGTAGACTTTAGACTCACCGGTCAGAGTACGTGACTTCGAGCTTGTGGTCATATGCCCCTTCAGAATGCGGAAGGTAAACCTACCGGGTAGGTTACTACGATGTAAAAATGTCGGCACGAATAACTCCAAAGTTGGTTGGCAGTGGTGAAAGATTTTAACGAAAGATTGATAAAATATTCCTTCAATCTCAGCTGGGCACTATGCGCCAAAGGAAGAGTCATCAGCACAAGAGGACACTTGATGGTGTAAATATAGCTGGGAGGGTTGACCGGGTTTGACCTGGACACTCGACCCGTAATATAAAACACACAACAAGAACACAAAGTATGACCTAGACCGGGTAAATCTCCTCAGTCCAAAATATATTTCTTACTCTGTCTCAAGAGTGTACTAGTTTTTAGTGAGAGAAAGAATGGATCCCCTCCTCTATCCAATATCATCATATTTATAGAGGAGGATTTGTGACCTTCCCCTGTTCATCCATGGACAAAATAGGAAGCTTGTGGGAAGGTCACTGTAGATAATGGAAGCACTGTACAATCATGGACATGTTACTAATACAACCAAAAAGCACTGTTCAATCAAAGACTAAAATGGATATTCTCAATCCAATCAACCCTGCAAAATGACAAACATCCCTTTCACTGTGTGCCTCGTGATGGATGAGCGGCGGGGTGTCCCCTCGACCTCTGACGTGGTTCACCATGCCTAAGAGACTGGACCAATGTTAGCCAAGTAAAGTGATATGACCGGTCACCTTCTCT
>OOIL02004481.1:1124357-1152803 GCA_900332095.2 Cuscuta campestris | reverse complement strand
TCCTCAGACCTGGCACTTTGCGGATCATCACACGTATCACTTTGGAGTTCATCAGACCTGGCGCTTTTGGGGTTCATCGGATCTGGCACTTTGGAGATCATCAGACCTGGCACTTTGGAGTCCATCAGACCTGGCACTTTGGAGTTCATCAGACCTGGCGCTTTGGGGTTCATCAAACCTGGCACTTTGGTAATCATCAAGTCTTCTTCTCGGACCTGTCACGTTTGAAATCACCAAGTCTTCCCCTCCGACCTGTCTCTTTTGAGATCATCAAGCCTTCTTCTCGGACTTGTCACTTTTGTAATCATCAAGTCTTCCTTTGGGACCTGTCACGTTTGAATTATTGGGAAATCCAAATGTAAACTCTAAATAATTAACCGGTCTTCTGCAACGTAAGTCCTCCTAGTCCTCCTAGAGTACCCGGTCAAGTGCCCGGTGCACACCCCTTCAAGAGTAACCGGTCCAGTACCCGGTTATATGATGCAAATCTCATATGATAACTGGGTTAAGTCCCAAGAGTGGAAGGGTTAACATAAGAGTTCTCGGGAGGGTTCTAGGAAAAAGAAGGCCGGCCCTCTTCAAATGGAATGGTCACCAATTAAGGAGGCTTTCATGGTCCGGTCGCATTCCTTTGCGCCTGGTTGAACTTCTTGAATGGTTAAGTTTCTTGCATGGTTATTTTCTTGCCTGGTACCCCTTTGAAGTTGACTGGTTAGACTTCCCTCATAATGAACACATTTGACTGAACTGCCATGTCAACAAAAGTAACCGATCTAAAACTTTAAGAATCATTTGAAGAATGTCCAGGTCTAATTGGCTTGGTTGACAATTTCCCAGAACATGCTTGCTTCCAAGTCAATAGAAGTAATCGGCCTAGGCTTGGTTAGGTAACATTTTGAAAGTGTCTAGGTCTGGTAGGCTTTGTTGAAAGCATCCAAGTCTTGAACTCTTGAAAACGTCCAGGTCACGTCCATGTTGAAATAAAATAAGTTTCCAGGTCATCTCATGTCCTGGTTTAATAGGCTAGGTTGAAAGTTTTGAAGGGCATTTTAGATGCGAGGCTTGAATACTTCCAGGTCATCTTATGTCCCGATCTCTAGAGTTGAAAACGTCCAGGTCACTTCGTTTCTAGCTTGTCAGGTCGAACAATAAACGTCTAGGTTAAATTCGTCCCGATCAACTTCCAATGACTTGGTTGCACTACGTAACCAGCATGACGTCAAATTTTCTGTCCAGGTGCCGGGTAAAAAATGTGACCGGTCAAAAAATATTTTCCCAGACTTGTCTGATTTCATCAAATCCGCCAACTAAAAAAGTGACCGGTCACTTTTCTCAAAGTTGACCGGTCAAATTTTAGATTTTTCCATTCGCCATTTCTGGTCATTCCAGAACATCAAGAAGTGACCGGTCACTTTTGACCATGCCCTCTTCTTATATCCATCTAGCCTGTCTGTCGTGTTCTACCCCGACCTTGATCAAACTTCGATCGAATGTTCCGAAACGGCTTTCGTCTTAAGTCTCGACATCAAGACCCGACCTTTTCTTTAGAGATTTTGACCATGTCCTATGGTCGCGAACCCTCTCCAAGGTTCAGCCCTCTTCCAGGCAACACCCTTCTTCCAGGGCCCCTCTTCCAGGTTTTAAGTCTTTTAATGTGCCATTATCTAATTATTAGGTTGACCTAGCACACCTAATCTTCCCACATGGGGGTATGCCGGTGAGAACCAGCCCTCATCCAATCCTGCACGTCCATATATTATGTGTTCGGAAATTCTAGTCTTCCCTTGACATTCCGATCCACAAAGGATGGCTCATACAAGACGGTAATTTTTTTTGGCATCTTTTCTAACCCTTCCCGACCAAAAAGTCGGTAGGGATCCATGTAAGTATGGATGCGAATCCTCTTCCGGATCCAGCCTGTCTCAAGGCGATACCTCAACATCAAGGCCCCTATCTCAAGGGTTTCTTTTTTTTTGTTTTTGCTATCAGCCCATGCAACGGTCCAAGTCCTAGACATCAAGACTGATCCGTCTACAGCAAGCTTAGTAATCTTGATCACATCTTATCCACCCTCTCTTCTTTCCCTGATCATATTCATGTGGGTGGTGGATTCAAGTACTCGCCTATGGGTCTTCCTCAAGCCCCGTAACGAATATTTCACCCAATTCCCCTTTCAAGGTCATCTCCCTGAGCACGACCCTCACATTCCGGCAATCTGTCGTGTTGTGAGAGTCGGATTGGTGGTAGGTGCACCACTTTTCTATCCAAGGACGCTTGGGTTGTTCTCCTTTCTTCTCATCCCTTATTTGATGAACAGACCCATCATATGTGGCACTCGGCTTAGACCCTCCCCTCTGGTCATCTTTCTTCGGCCTATCGGTTTTCACCCGTGTATAGCCTTCCTCGAGTTCCTGCTTGCTTTTGTTTAGGACCTCCGCCTCGGCATACTCCCATGCCGTATTGTAGGCTTCCTGATAAGAGGAGGGTGGCCTCCTACAGAATTCAGTGTAGAGGTCACCCGACCGGAAGACATTCATCAGTAAAGACATGGCCGTCTTATCATCCATCTCTTCTACCTTGTCAACCTCGTCCCTCCAGCGGGTTAAGAATTGAGTCAAGGACTCCTTCTCCCTCTGCCCTACCGTGTTAAGGTAGGTAAACTTCTTCCTCTTAATGCAGTTGTCTTGGTACTTCTTGCGGAAAACTTCGGCAAGTTTTTCAAAAGACCCAATCCTGCCATGGGGAAGGCTGTTAAACCATTCCACAGACCTCCCTCTCAAGGATGAGAAGAAGAGTAAGCACTCCTCAGCATCAGTGCACCCGGCCATCTGTGCTACATTGTGGAAGGTGTCAAGGTGGACATTTGGATCCTCCTTTCCAGTGAATTTCTCCACGTCCAGCTTGACCTTCCGCCTCAATTTTTGTGCATGTACCCTGGCCGAAAAGGGTGATTTGGCCAGGGTGTGCTTCTTTGCTCCCACCTTCTCTTCCACCTTTTCCTCCAGGGCACGTAGCTTTCTTGTTACGCTTCCTATCTTGTCCAGGTCATCCTCATCATACGAGAGCCTGGTATATGCCGATGCCCTGGGCTGACTTTCAGCTTCCTCCTCGTCTAGGTGAATCGTCTCAGATTCCCTAGAACGACGAGATAGGGCGGGACGACTCCCACTAAGCCTTTACATTGCACTAGTCCGACCCATCTCAGGACCAAGACGTAGCTTGGCAGACTTGCGGGGTCCATCCTCTTTGTCCCCTAGGCGTTTGAACGCCGAATCTCGAGTTTTGCTGGGCTTGGCTATAGCCTTACCCTTCCTTCTGCGGGCCACCTCTTGCTCCACCTCGTCCACCTTGTGAACATTTGAGGGCGCTGCCTCGTTCATGATCCCTGTCAAATTTACCGGGCGCACAGGGACAATCCTTGGAACGAAAGTTGATGGAGTCGACACCGGGGGTGGCATAATTGGTGCCGTCATGCCAGGATAGGCAAATGACATGAAGCCCCCTGCCTGTTGCATCATGGCCATTACCTGTTGATAGCCCTGTAGAGCCTGAGCATTTGTCGGGTCACCAGCAAATTGTGCCGAAGCTGAAGGGTATGGTGCGAATGCTCCCCCAGGCGTTATTATTGAGCCTGGGAACATTGTTGTCGTTGGAGTAGGAGTAGGGGTTGACATGATTGGGATCATGCCAACTGATCCTACCGTGGTGATCGGGGCAAAGGTCGTCACCATGCCTGGCATCATCAATGGGATGGCATGAGTGCTTTCACTCACAGCCTGGCTTGACATAGTGTTGTGGTTGCTTGAAGACATGATTGGGGATATTTTTAGTGGGGGTAAAGTTTTGACCTGGTCGAAAAAACTTTAAAAATGGCCCCACGGTGGGTGCCAAAAATGATGGTGTAAATATAGCTGGGAGGGTTGACCGGGTTTGACCTGGACACTCGACCCGTAATATAAAACACACAACAAGAACACAAAGTATGACCTAGACAAGGTAAATCTCCTCAGTCCAAAATATATTTCTTACTCTGTCTCAAGAGTGTACTAGTTTTTAGTGAGAGAAAGAATGGATCCCCTCCTCTATCCAATATCATCATATTTATAGAGGAGGATTTGTGACCTTCCCCTGTTCATCCATGGACAAAATAGGAAGCTCGTGGGAAGGTCACTGTAGATAATGGAAGCACTGTACAATCATGGACATGTTACTAATACAACCAAAAAGCACTGTTCAATCAAAGACTAAAATGGATATTCTCAATCCAATCAACCCTGCAAAATGACAAACATCCCTTTCACTGTGTGCCTCGTGATGGATGAGCGGCGGGGTGTCCCCTCGACCTCTGACGTGGTTCACCATGCCTAAGAGACTGGACCAATGTTAGCCAAGTAAAGTGATATGACCGGTCACCTTCTCTNTGTTACTAATACAACCAAAAAGCACTGTTCAATCAAAGACTAAAATGGATATTCTCAATCCAATCAACCCTGCAAAATGACAAACATCCCTTTCACTGTGTGCCTCGTGATGGATGAGCGGCGGGGTGTCCCCTCGACCTCTGACGTGGTTCACCATGCCTAAGAGACTGGACCAATGTTAGCCAAGTAAAGTGATATGACCGGTCACCTTCTCTCAAAGGTTACCCAGTCATTTCTTGCGCTCAACCCGTCTTTTTGGTCTTCCGGAATATCCTTCGTAGCATAAGGTGATATTTTGGCTATCGCCCAAAATGTGACCGGTCACTAATTTAGTGGAAGTGACCGGTCAACTTTTGACCCGTCCAAATCGAAGAGTTAACCTCATTTGGTGATTGATAAAAGTGACCGGACATACTTTGACCTGTCCCTTTCGGTTATCCGGGTCGGGTATAGGGATATACCCATCAACACTGAAATAAGAAAAGTTGCTACTGGACAAAAGGAAGTCATTTTGCACCATTTGAGAACGTGGACTGATGTGGACGCGCGACACTCTACCCCTCCCTTTCCTTATAAATACCTCTCAAGGGATACGAATTTGATTTCTCTAGAGTTTATATTGTAATAGCTCCCACCACTCTCCTACATACTTAATAACAATTGGACTACATGTGTTTCCATCTACAATCCTACTGGTCACTCTTTGTCTTTTTGCACTTCACTCTCTAGAGTCTACGAACTATTCTAGACTCGGCTTGGTAAAGTTTGCATGGTGGTAATTTACACCATCAGCTTCGTAGTCAAGTTTCTTTATTTTCTTTTATTGTAAATCCGAACAATTTATAAGTTTGGATCTCTCTTCTGTTTCCATTCCACACTTTATTAGATTTAATAGTAAAGAGTATTAAGTTAAGGTAACATAACATGTAGTTCTACTTTTGTCTCAATTTAAATGGCATGTTTTGACTAATGACGTTTGACTGAAATTATTTTCAATTCATTTTACATGAGAATTGTGGTGGAATTTTAAAAAAGAAATTTACATTTTACTTCATAAAACTATTTCTAAAGTTTTACAAAACATGAAGTGATGTGACTATATTATTTTATCAAGTAGGCAATAAAAATATGTAAAAACTGAATAAAATTTGACCATGTAAGTAAAACGGAGTATCTAGTAAACATATAGTTTAATTTAAGACAAAAATATATATATACACTCTCGGTTAAGAAAAATTCTCGTTTTGATTTGGTACTTTTTTTCATTTTTGGCGCAGTTTCCTAGACGTGGATAGTTTGGCACAGAAATGGGCCCCCACTGAGAAGGCCCATGGTCTTCTCTTGGCCGCACAAATAACCTCAATTGCCCTACCCTGATTACGAAAGACGAACTGCGTTTGGAATTTCCTACAAGTGGGCCATATGGGCCGTTTTAACCATGGACAAATAATTAACACCTCAGTACCAATAAAAGGACATTTTTTATTTGTTTTCAATTTGATTTATTTCAAAAATGTTTTTGAAATAAAAAATAAAACTTATGAAAGTGTATTTAAAAATATTTATTTTGTCCCATAAAATTTTTCTTTTTTTAAACCGTGCACCCTTAAAATAAGTAATTTTAGTGTTACTTTCCCATTTTGCCCTTAGTCTTTATAATAGATTAGGATAGATGGATCATAATTAAAAAATAACACCAAAATTAGTCATTCTAAAGACGTATATTTTTTCAAACAAAAAAGATTTTATGGGACAAAGTGAGTAACATTTAAAAATTTATAAAGTTATAAATCACAATATTGTTTTATTTTTACAAATGATTGGCAAAAATAAGTAACGAAGTGATAAAATTTAACTTTTTGAATAGTAATCGCCCCTTTATTATAGAACGGAGGTAATATTTGAAAGAAGACATAAGCCTCTGAAACGGTGCTTCAAATTTAATTGTCGCGATCTTTAAAGACATCTAGATTTGACTTTTTGGGACATAGAAAATATTCATTTTTTCCTTTATAAATTTAACTTTTCACTTTTTTTGTCTCAAAATAATGTTCACATTATGACATTATGTTTAAGTATTGAAAATTTGAAATAGGTGGTCAACATTAATTATCTCTTCTACATAAATCTCATTAACCATTTTAATTTTTCTTAAACTCCGCAAAAAAAATGAAAATTTTAATTTAAGGCAGAGAGAATATTAGATATAGGAAAACATGAACGACTTAAATATTTTGATGAGCACAAGAGATAAATTCTGATATTAGATGACCTTAATACGTTTTTTATTGTTTGACGAAACTTAAATAGAATTTAGATTTAATGTACCTCGATTTCCCAACTAGTTCAGGAGATTTGAAATTTCTTTTAATCGTTGAGCGCCCCGACCATCTTCACATTGCATTAAATATAATGATTTCAAAATTTTAAAATAATTTAAAATTTGATTTTCAAATTATATCATTTCTCCCTAAATTTTAAAATTCAAAATTTAGGTCAATAGTGAATTAGGGATATAAGAATCGACCCTTATTATAAAATCGAAACCATTTGATGAAACAAAATTGTAATTCAGCCACCAGGCCCACCAATCAAGTTATGACTAGAACTTTCTATGTTCTTTTTTCTTTTTCTTTTTTTTCTTTTTTTTTTTTTTGAGGAAAAATTTCTAGTTTCTTTTTTTTTTGTGAGGAAAAATTTCCAGTTTCTTGTGTTCCATACTCCCGTCCCACTGTTCCTCCAAATTTAACATGGTTTTTTTATTTGAATGTTTATGTTTGAAGTAATAAAAATAAAAAGTAAACTTCTTTCTTCACATAATGGGTAGGAAGCTTATTTCTTAATATTAATAAGAAAATTATTCGAGTTCGAGCTTCAGCTCAAGCATAAGCATTGACTAATTATACTTTAGTAAGTTGAGAACAAAATAAACAAATATTCTCCCGTCTCTAAATATATCTCACATTTATTTTTTCAACAGTCGCGAAAACTTTTGTTTATTTTTACGTTTTCATAGGTTATTTGATAAAATAAAATATTCTTGACACTTCTCATTTCGAAGAATTTTTTCATGTAGTTTTTTGATATGTAATTTTATTTTTTATTTCTATTCCAATATGTAAATAAAATGAATTGAAAAAATTTGATATTTTACCTCGATAATAAAATGTGAGATATATTTAGAGACAGATGGAGTGTTAAATTGTTATCGAGTCAGTAACAATAAAATAAAGAAATACGGTTGAAATCAAATTTCACCCTAAAGTTTGTATTTGGGAAAAAACAAAAGAAAAAGAATTGGTGTCCGAAAGACAGAAACCCACAAAGGTTGGGTCCCCCTAAGATCCACTAAGGAAGAAAGGTATGGTCGTTGCCGCTGTAAACTACTCTATCTATCTCTTCGTCCTGTTTATATACTCTATTCATTCATTCGTTCAATATCTCTCTTGAATCACCACACCTTGATACCTAAACCATGAATTCTTTACTATACTCCAATCGAAACCCAATGTTCTTAGTCGATTCAAGAATCCAAAGCTCAATAAAGCTTCGATCTTTTTCGCATTCCAACCTTATTTCTTGCACAAACAATGGCGGTACAGTTGACAAGAGTTGGAAGGCCAAGTATAAGAATCTGGCACTGAGTGGGGGAGATGGTAGAGCTCCCCCTCCTCTGCCACCGCCTCCTTGTAATCATCTTCCCGGCAAGACCAAGAAAAGAGTGGTGGTTGAGGAGGAGGAGAAGGGCGGCGTCGGCGGGTCTTCTGGTGGGGCTCCGGTGGGAAGACAACAGATGATGGTTCTGTGTGGGTTTGGGTATTGGGTTCAAGGGTTCAGATCGTTCCCATGGCTGGCTCTCAATTTCCACATGGCTAATGGGATGAATATGCACCCTTCTAAATTGCAGCTTGTGCAGAACTCCGGCAATCTCCCTTTTGTGGCCAAGCCATTGTATGGTATCCTGTCTGATTCCCTTTACATTCGCGGTGCTCATCGACTCCCTTACATATCCATTGGAGGTAAATTACCTACCTTCATGATTTTTGTCATGTCTAATTGGTTGTCATTATGCTACTTGGTTTCTCTCTTTCTTTTTATTCATGTAAGCTTTGCTTCAGTTGAAATCTCAGGCTTTCTTCACAATGTCTAAATTGAGTCTCTTGGTAGTTGGAGAAACCAGAGTCTGCGTGGGGTGTGATTGAAGATGAGATTAAAGTTAACTTGGAACTTCAGCCTTAGTTTCCTCTCATCACAAGAAAAGCTTTTTTAGCTTCCTCTCATTATAGGGAAACGATCAGAGAAAAGAAATAAAAACTTTCTTTCCCTTTTTAGGAATGAATGACAATATTGGAACTTTTTACTCATCAAATCAAAGTCATGATATATTTGAAAAGAATTAGAAACCCTGTTTGCAAGAAGTGTTGTGATTGTATGGTGAGTTGTTTATTCAAAAATCCTGATGGGTAAATTCATTCCCTCTCAGTTTTCCTCCAGGTTATAGCTTGGGTTCAATTAGCATCCTCTGCAAGTGAATCACTTCCAGCTCTCGTGGCATGTGTTCTCCTAAGCAACCTTGGAGCTTCGATCACAGAAATCTCCAAAGATGCTCTAGTGGCAGAATATGGTCAGAAATACGAACTCCCAGGAATCCAATCCTATGCGTTCATGGCTTCAGCTGCTGGAGGAATGCTAGCCAACTTACTCGGAGGGTATTTCTTACTCAAAACAAAACAGCCCAAATCAATGTTTCAAGCTTTTGCAGCTTTACTTGCAGTCCAATTAGCGATGTCGTTATCCATGAGGGAAGAATCACTTGGTTTGGCTGCCCAGCCTTCAAGTCATGAACTTTTACAGAAACCAATCCAAGAAAGTATAAAAAAGAAGTTTTCTGATCTCGCGGTTGCTATTAGAGAAGAAAGCATATACCGCCCTCTTGTTTGGATTGTTTTATCCATTTTGACAGTTCCGGTCCTATCTGGTTCGGTATTCTGCTATCAGACACGGCATCTGAATCTTGATCCATCGGTTATCGGGTTGTCCAAAGTGACCGGCCAGTTGTTGCTCCTCTCCATGACCATTCTTTACAACCGGTACGCAAAGAACGTCCCTATGAGAAAACTGTGTGGCACTGTCCAAGTCTTGTATGCTTCTTCCCTGATTCTTGATCTTGTGCTGATCAAGCAGATGAATATCAAGGTGGGAATTCCAAATGAGGCCTTTGCGCTTTGCTTTTCAGGAATTGCAGAGACAGTTTCTACATTTAAGCTGTTGCCATTCTATGTGTTCATTGCAAGTTCAGCTCCATCAGGATGTGAAGGATCACTCATGTCTTTATTGGCATCAGTGCTGTGTTTGGCGTCAATAATTAGTGGGTTCTTAGGTATTGGGTTGGCTTCTTTACTAGGGATTAGCTCTGGTGATTATTCACGGCTGCCTGCTGGGATCATAATCCAGTTTCTTGCTGCGCTGGTGCCCCTTGGATGGCTTAAACTTTTGCCAATGTCACAGCCCTTGACCGAAAAAAGGAAGACAGGCAGTGGAAGTAGAAGGACAAGAAGGAATAGGAGGGTGGGAAGAGTTGTTCTTGGTTATATCTACTCCTACAGGCGAGAACGGCAATCTGATCTGCAAAGATGAGAATCTGAGTTTAGATCAGAGCAGAAAATTGATTTGGATTAGATATCCGTGAAGATATTTGCTGAAATCATTGCCATCAGAAAGAAGTGAATGCTAGAATCAAAATTTCCAAATCTAGGGGGGCGAAAAATATGTGTAAGTTCTTAGACTGGTTTTTCTCTCCTAATGAACTAATATGAAGTAAAAGCAGTTGGGCGATACAGAATTACCTCGTTAAACACAGGGGCATCAGCAGAACAATGGATGATGAGTCGAACACAAACAGGCAAACACCAGTCCTCATGCAGCCTTTACAGGCATCCAGATTCCGGAGAAACAGATCAATCAACCACACTCCCTGTATTAAAAATCTTCTGCTACTATATATGGAAGAACATGTCAAATATGTAGGAGTATACTTCGTCCGATCTTCAATATGAGGCATAATTTACTCTCTTTTTTAGTGAAATCATAAATAAATTAAGATTTGGATATAATTTAGATACTTATTTTCAAATATTCCACGAGGTTGCACTGAGTACATGGGTTGTATTTTCAAATCTTAATGTGTCAAAAAAAACAGAGTTAATTTTCCTACATCACGGATTGAGTTCTCATCTTTCATTTTGAGGCGTACCAAAATGAAGTTTTCATTTAATTTTCAGGAAAAAAAATTGTGTGGTTCATATTATTTCTCCTCTTCGGCATAAAAGCAAATGAAAACTTTTATTCGGGACAGAGAGACTACTAAAGACTAGAGGGAGAAGGGCAAATTGGCACAATCTATTTGGAAAAGTTGATTACACAATAGTTGCCAAAGTGAACCGCTATAAGAAAACACCACTTTGGAGAGCAGGTAAATATGAATCAATAAACATATGAATACACAAATATATACTTCGTATTCTTAGTGAAAATTGAAGCCTGCTTCAAGCATCTATCGTTTGCCACACTGCAAATTATAGAAAATATAGGTTTATGAGCTTCTAAAAGTACAATGACCATAAACACATCTGCTATAATGGATGGAAAGTGAGAGATACATACTTATCAACGATGGACAGGGCAAGAGCCATGGCAAAAACAGCTTCTCCAGATTGGACACTTGAAGGAAAGGCATGAACATGTAACTGACTCACAGCAGTAGCAAGTAAAGCAGGGGAATTCGTAGCTGCAACCCCCACAAGACTTTGGTCGTTTGCAGCAGTGGCAATTTGAGCAGGTCCGTCTTTGTTTACAGCAGTGGCAACTGGGGAAGCTCCATCTGCAGCAGAAGCCGCCTGGACACTTGGGCTTTTTACAGCAGCAGTGTAGACGCTTACAGGAGCAGCAGCCCCTACAACCTAACCACGCACACAAGCAACCTGAAAAAATAGTGCATCTGCTTTGTCTTGAACCGTTGCAATGATCACATGTCCAACCGGTACAGCAGTATTCGCACCTTGTTGATTCAGGCTTCTTTGTTCTGCAATACATAAAACCAAAATCAATACTTTCCTAATTGATGATATAAAAAAAAACTAGTGCCCTTTTTTTTGCTGGAACGGAAGGAAATGACACCTTTACGATTATTTTCATGCATTTTTCTCTTTATCTTATTTAAAATTATTTATAAAAAAATATTTTTTTTCAAGGTAAATTAGTAGACCACAAAAGTCAAGAAGGGAAAGGAATGTCACTAACATCGGATGAGAAACAAAATTGCTAGGACTATGACCATTTGCACCTGCTCCAAGAGGTACCACGTGCACACCCGTATGTAGGGCATCTTTGTTGTCTTCTCCTATATGAGCTACGGGCATATGCCCATACCTCCCATGTTCTCCAAATGTTTCAAATTCACCCGACCTGAAGATCAAGTCCCCAGAGAAACTATGGTTTCCAATTTGGATACTGAACAATGATTCATTCGAAGCATGGCTCCAATCTGTTGGTGTGGACGACTTGCTCCTGAAAATTGAAGAGGGTGGTCCATTTGGGGAACGTTCGGCAGCCTTTGAGGCAGAACTCATAGATGTGTCCAGTTTTTTACAATTACTCCAAGGTTCAAATGAAAAAGATGAGCCCGGAGTGGAGGTATCACTTGTTAAAATTGATATTGAAATTCTACCGGAATCATCGAATTCTCCTGAATTTTCCATGACCTGAACCGGAGGCGATTGCATTGGAGACCAGTTTTGTGACGCAGATTCATCTGAAACCTTAGAGGCAGAACTCGTAGATGCAAAGAAAACTTCTCCCGGAATGGAATAGTTTCCATTTGCATCATTAATGTCATTCAGAGCTTTGTCAAATGAAAAAGCTGCCAATGTTGTTTCTGGCTCTGTTCTGGAGAAATCATGAGAACTCGATGATGATGAAGATGACGATGGTGGCAATGATGATGCTGATGCTGAAGGGGGAGCCTTTGAAGGTTCAACTTCACTTCCATGGTCCATTACTGTTTGATAAACACAAATGAAATACTGCAATGCAGGGAAACAAAAATTGCCCTTTAAATTTTCTTATGGTGTAAGAGGACTAGATTAACTCTATATAAGCACCAAGTGCCTGAAATTCAGTGCAGGTCACTCATTCAAACTTATTATTCTCATAGAACTCAGAAAAATCTTGACTCTCTTTTTCATTAATTATTGCTGCTGAGTTTAAATTGTAAAATAGCATTCCCCATCTACCCACATAAATGGAACCCTCAATTTTGGTCTTGACCCGAAGTTCAAAGTTCATAAATACACACACACACACACAAAAAACTCCAAGACTCTTTTTTTCGTGCAAATGAAGGGGAAATTGCAACTTACTCCTTCAAAAGATAGCCATTTTGGGTTGCGCCATTCTCAGCACAAACAAGAAAGTGCCTTTGGTTGATCGTGCCGGAAGCAGCTCCGGCAACCATAGTCCGCCCTCACGCAATCTACAGAAACATAAATCCCATAAAACTATTGTCCAAGACGAAAAAGGAAACGAGATCATATAGCACAATTTCCGCAATTTGCAACCAAATAACCTGAAATGCGAATTTAAGAAAACGTAAAAATGGGATCTTTTTTAAGGAACATAGACTACCTAAGAATTGGCATAAAATTTTTCACAATTGCCCAAACGGCACTGTCTCTTTACGGGTGTATCCCGAGAATGAATGGCGTTCAGGGTTTCTCCGTATGATTTTCTGGGCGTGTTGAAATTGAGAGAAAAATGCATGAAATTGATGGAGATTGGAAGGAGAAAGAGGAATTAGGGTTTTTGAATGAAAAGAAAGAGAATAATATAAATTGATCAATTGAAAACGCGCGAAGATACAGATCGGAAGGCAAAGCGGCTGTTACGGGCTGTGCTCTCTCTGGAATTCTGAAAATAACTACTCGGGGTAAATATGAGCATCTCTATTTGGCGCCACGACGTAAATCTTTAGTCACGCGCTTAATGCGTGCGTAACAATATTAAAAAAAGATGCATTTTCTTTTTCACCAAGATTCTCATGACATTGCCGCCAACAATGTCATGGAATGGCACGGGAGTGTTACGATGCCTCGTTTATAAAATTGACGGTTACCTACCCGCGGTAAACCCCCCAGTCCCCGCCCCGACCCGAACACACTCTCCACCCCATTCAATTGCACCCCACAAGTTGATTTTGATGTTGGAGTCAGATTTTGACTCCAAAGTGTTCGGGGTGCAATTGAAGGGGGTGGGGGGTGTGTTCGGGTCGAGGGGTTAGAGGAGGTAGGAATCGTCAATTTTACGAAAAGGACACCGTACGTAGCACCCTCGGGTCATCCCATGACATTGAAATCCAATGTTATGGGATCCAATGTCATGGGAACCCCACCCTTTCTTTTTTTTTTATTTTAGAGAATTTTTACATGTATACTACTAAAATATAGACAAAAATATGCTCCATAGTAAGTTTCTTAATGTACTACGATAGGTTTTAATTTCTCAATGTAGTACGAATGGACGACTATTTGATGTCCACTGGAAAGGCTTATAATTCATATTTTGGTCTTGAAAGACTCATAACTCATATTTTAGTATTTTTATCGTTTTTTAATTCTATCTAGGGAGTTCTTCGTTTAAGGTCTTGTTCTCTTCTATTGGAAAAATTAATTTTTAACTTTATTCAACTTTTTTATGTTTCTTTTAACAAATTTCAGTTTCTTTTATTCATTTCTAATTTCTTCTAATTTCTTTCAACAACGATTTAAAATTCATTTGTTTACATATTTATTTAGATAATTATGTAATTGTATGGTTTTCTTAACATTTTATTTTGTACACCAACATTTTCAAATTCTATCCATTTTTTTCAAATCTTACATATTTTTTTAAACTTAAACTAGATTTCTAATCTGTGCGTTGCACGGTCTGTAATTTGAGACACTGAAATAAGTTCATATATTAAATTTATAGTGTATATAAGGATAAAGAAAGGAAAATGTATTAAATGTAAAGATTAAAACCATTACACACTAATATTGAGTAATTAATTAGTGAAAAGGAAAAAAAAGATTAAATTAAAGGTTTTGAAAGACTTCCCCATACACTACATTCCTTGTGGAATATTTGTGGGTAGAATTTTTTTAATTCATTTGCTTTAAACCATTACGATCTGAGCATTTTTTTAATTCATTTGCTTTGACTTTGCTTTGAATTCCAGCACCTCATTCACATCTCCATCAAAAACCACTTTTGTGACGTCAAATCTCGTAGAAACATTCACATCTCCTACCCGTAGTGCACATCATTAATTATTTGCACGTATATATTATTTTTGTTAATGAAAATGAATTTTATTTATGGATGGCTCGCTGTTGAATGTTTTAGCCCGACCAAAAGTTCTCCCCTAAACACGTACAAAAAAAAGAGTATGTAAGAATCAATGTGTGGAGTAATTTAAAGTGAAATTTGCACTGAATAGGATTAAAACATAAGTCATTTCCCAATGCAAGACTTAAACTTTTTTATTCCCTAAATAGGACTTAATAATGACTAGTGAGAGGAATAATGTCCAAGTGATGTTGGACATTTAGTTGAATAATGACTAATAGATAATGACCAATGGTCCTATATTGGGAAATAAAAACATATGATCCTATATTAAGAAAGTCAGTATGTTTTAGTCCTATATAAGTAAATTACTCTAATTTAAAATGTATATAAACGTACTCATGAATCATGATCCTCAAGAGTTATCTCAATGAGCTTGTCTTCTTTATGCGGTGTTACGTGTGTTCGGATTCTTGAACGGCCTAGAATCTTTCCAATCACACCTAAAAGCAAATAAAGTATATATGTTATAAATATAATATATATGTATATATATATAAATTATTTTACAACAACTGTATTCAAATGTCATGTACCTGGCAAGAATTTTTTTTTTTCAACTGGTCGCTCCCGAATACTCGAAAAGGGACGTAAGTCAAACATCAGTTCAGGAAATCCTTGTTTACTCAGTGTCTTGACGTCAGTTTGGGTAAAGAAAGCCAACATATAAGGATGCGGGATTGTTTTGTAGGTTTGGTAATTGTCATGAATCCAAAGGTTCTTTATGCCAAAAACACATCCCTCAACAATCTGATTTTTAAATTGTTGATTGTAAGATTTCTTTAGTTGGCAATGAATTCTTGTACCCTATTTAATAGCAAGATTATACATAATAATTTTTTTAATACGAATGCCTCAATGTTAGTACATAATTTACAGTGTATTATTTTTATATGTATAATGATGAAATGGGAACAATGAAGAAAATGAAAAAGACACATAGTCATCGTGGAAAATAACTTTCATGGACTCTCCGCTTCTACCAAAAGAAGCAAGTTTGTAGACACGAACAGCCCGGACATGGATAGCAACGGCACCATTGCCTCTCTCAAGATCAGTGAGTTTTGTCCATAAAATACGGGAATTTGGATTGGATGCCATTGTTGTTCTTGTTAAGAATTTCGAGAAATATTTGAGACTTTTTTTGGGTATAGAAAGGATTGGAGTGTTATGATAGTATTTTTACTTAAAGGTTGTTTTTTTACTTTATCAACCACCAATATTATTTCTCACATAGGCCTATATGTGACATCTTATCCAAAAGTGACACGCATTGCCTCATACCATTAATTTGGATTTGACCTCTTCTCCAAAAGTGACTCAATATCCAAAAAAAAAAGAAGAGAAGATCCTATGCCCATATCCCCAAACCGGTTCGCTATAGTCTCTTAATTAGCTTGGGCGGGAAAAGATGCAATGTTCGAATGAAGAGAGAGTAAATACGAGTATTGCTCTCTTTTATCCAAGCATAGCTTAAGGCTTAAGCTACTCCGTATATTTCTTCCCCGTTTCCCCCACAAAACCCTACTGGTCCGGAGATCCCCCCACAAACCCTACCGGTCCCACTCTTTCTTACCTGCAGATTCTCACCGAAAAAATCCACATTTTAACCACAATGTCCGCTCATGGAGCTCCGGATTTGTTCCCGGATCTCATATTCTCCGAGATCCTCATCCGTTGCCCGGCAAAATCCATCTGTCGCTTCAAATGCGTATCCAAACGTTGGTGTTCCCTCATTTCCAACCCCCGCTTCATCGCTTCCTACGCCTCTCGTTCGGCTCCTTCGTGGGTTGCCGTGGACCGCGTGGTCCGGGTCGAAAAGGGTCCGAAAGAGTTCGTTCTCTCTCTTCGCGAGCCCCCAGATGTGAGCTCCCTCTCCGTTTCGCCTCACTTGGTGGAACAAGATCTTGTTGATTTCAGCAGTAACCAATTCCCAACCGCGATTTCGGGCAGCGGCGGGTTTCTTCTCTTCTCCGTTGCCAGGAAGCGGGACCCGTATAGTGAGAAAGAGAAGAGGCCAGATTTTTTCTCCCATGAACGTAGTTATGGCACTCTTGCCCTCTGCAACCCAATCACTCACCAATTGATTGAGCTTCCCAACTCTCCAAACTTGATAAGCAGTCGTGCTGCCATCGGGTTTGCCCCTAGGGCTGCGGGTCCAGGTGGGTCGGTTCTCGACTTTGTGGTGGTGGAGTATGCACCCATTATTGGGTCAGCTGCTGCTTCATTGATGATATTTTCGTCTGAGACTGGGAAATGGGAGATTAAATCTGCAAATTATATGCTGGGTATGCACTTTTGGAACCCTGGGGGAGTGTTTGAATTTGATGGGCACTTGGTTTGGGTTGATAAAAGTTGTGGGTTCATTGTTTGGGATGAGCCCTTTAGCAGAGAGGAAGTGGCTCAGCTTCGGTTTATTCGGCTTCCCCAGGGTTGTTCTAGGCGATTTGATACGCCAAATTTATCGGATGAGCGGTGTGCTGGGGCTGGAGATGGGTGTATTCTGTATATGGAATTGGTGGAAAACGGCAAGTTTTTGAGGTTGTGGCAGTGGAAAGATTATAATAATGGAGGATGGGCTTTAGTACATAAATCATCTTTGAAGGATATTTGGTTTGATGACATTTGCTTTGGTCGCCGGCTTCCAAAGATGACACCTCAACTTCTCTTCAACCACCCTTTTGATGTCAATGTCGCCTTCTTTAATGTGGGAGATGTCATTTACTCAGTGAATGTTGTGGATAAGAAGGTTTTGGGTCGTGCTATCCCCTCTAGGTTGACTAAAGATATATGGACATTCCCTTTTCTGCTCCCGTCTTGGCCAGCTTCATTCTCACCTGTTTTGCGTGAGTTGTTCAATCTCTTACGTTCCTTTTCTTAGCATGTATACCAATTGAGTAGTATTATGCTTATTCTTATGCTTATGACATTCCTTATATTGTGGCCAATGTTATTCATGCCATACCATTTTCAAGCTGTTCTGCCATTGAAATCCCATATATGGTTGTGTAATTGTGTTGGCTGTGTATGAATGAGTCGCATAGATCAGTTACACGGTGTAACAAAAGAGAGCAGGAGGTAGCATCACAATCCTAGTGCTTTTTCATGCTCATGTTTTTTGTTGTAACAACTGAGGTCTTTATTTTTCTCTAAGCTTAGTGAGGTTTTTGTGCTTCTTGGACTCGATTTATTCTCAATAATTTGCATCTATTGATGTTGTTCCTGAGGATTGATCATTATGCTTCTGAGCTACTTGTACATACTAGCTTTTTAATTGTTGTCTAACAATTTGGGGTATATAATATAGTTTGATTTAGGTTTCCTTGATAGACGAGCATTGTGGGGGACTTTCTGCTTTTGCTTGCATCATTGCAAAAATTCTAGTCATGCATGATTCTTTGAACTAGTTAGTTGCCAAACTATAATTTTCATGGTCATGCATGGTTCATTTAACTAGAAACTTGAAGCTATGATTTTTTTGGTGTACTCAAAGGGGTGAATTTTTTCTTTCATTATCATTCTAGTTGTCAAACAAGAATTTTTTGCTCTGTGGAGACAATCCAAACTTGTCAACGGAGTTGAATTCAATGCGGCAGTTTAATGATTTTATTGATTACCCCTTTTAGTTAGTTCACCTCTGCCAAGTTCAGTTCTTCTGGTATTTTCCCCTGTATTTGTCATGTTATTATTCTCTACCCCTTGAGTATAGGCGTATAGCACTTTGAACTTATATCACCTCGTGGTTAGTCTACATCCTTCCCATAAGTTCATCTGACTATCATTAAGGTTGTGTTATGGTCGTTGTATAAAACATTGAAGCCTGACAATTTAACTTTTACCATGATCTGACTTCATCTTGCTTGCTTGCTTGCTTGTGTGTTGTAGTTGCTTCTGTAGCAAAGGAACGCGGGAACAAACACTTTAATGACAAAAGTTGGAATGAAGCTGTCACATGCTATTCACAAAGCATCAAACACGCGCCAACTGCTGTGGCATATGCGAATAGGGCAGCTGCCCATCTCAAATTGAGCGAATACAAACTAACCGAGGCAGATTGCACAGAGGCATTGAAGCTGGATGATAAATACCTGAAAGCGTACGCTCGCCGAGCAATAGCACGAAAAGAACTTGGGAAGCTTAAGGAGGCCGAGGAAGACGCAAAGCTCTGTTTGAAGCTGAATCCCAAGCAGAGTGACATTGCAAGCCTCCATGCTGAAATCACGTCCTCTCTGGAGAAGGTGAGATTCACCTGCTGCAAAGTGTGTTGTTTATGTTGTTGCCCCTTTCGTGAAGAAATTGAAAAAATCTGATAACATGATGTTTTGATGGATATACCAGGCAGCTTTGAAGGGCTGATGCTGATGAAGAAGTTGCACCCAACCCATAACATCATGCGGGAGATGGATTATATGTTATCGGTTGGTTCCTACTATGCTCTATGTACATAATAATCGTATTAATCTTCCTTCCAGCCAAACACTGGTTAACCTGAAGTTTGAAGTATGTGTCTAATGTCTAACGCTTTGTGGTCGACTTATAATATGTGTGTATCTATCTAGTCTAACGCGCTTTGTGGTCGTGTCTTATTATGTGAATAATGCTATGACATGCTGGTTAGTATCAATTTCATCAACTTTGAGAGAGTTTCCTTAGCTTTTGTTGTTCATATTATTGGTTCCTTTCAGGTTCATTTGTTCATAAGCTTATTATTAGTTACCAAGTATATGATAGATTTTTTTTATATTTGGAACTTTGGATTGGACTAGTTTTTTAATATAAATTGATGAATGATATTTAAAGTTATTTTAAATATAAAATGAATTGTTGACAATGGTTTTGTTCGAAATAGAGCTACATAACATTACAACAAAGAATAATGGAATATGCGTCCAAAAAAAGAATATCATAGTTTGAGTTTAATTAGCTCGGATAAAACATTTTGACAATTAATATCTATAATCGTAATTGATCTTATTATATAAACTATTACCTTTATGAAGTAATACCATGTCCATGAAAAATATTAAAATAACATTTCAAAATGGATCTGCTTAAACTAAAATGAAATTATAATCTCAATGTTTTCTTAGAGTGCCATAAGTCAATGTATTCCATATATCCCTATTGGCGAGATTTGACTAAAATTATAAATTGGTAGGGAACTAAATAATAAAAATTATTTATTTAAAAATTAGATTAAAAGTTATACCAAACAAAATTTTACAAGACTATTTTCTCAATCGGGTATAAAAATGGGTACAAATTTTGGTTCAAGTTTGATATGTGAATAATATACATGCAACTGAAATTGGCACGGAGGGAATATTATCTACAAAAGTCACATACAAATAGTGTTTGAGAGCAGATGTCACATGTACTATCTCTTGTCCTAAAAACTTTTTTGTTGATTTTATTTGGTCAGACACTTACATTTTTTTCCACAAATTGTGAGAACACTATATTTAATTATAATACACATTAAATATAATTGAGTTCATTTATTTTTTTTTGAAAGTAAAGAAACTTCATTGTTGTAAAAGAGGGATTACAAAATCCGGGGGAGTAGAAACCCAAACAGAACGACGGGCCTCTGCTCTCCTCGCAAGAGAATGAGCAACAACGTCTCTACGAATAAAATTGATAGAACTAGAGCAAAAACCGACCAACAAGCCTTACATTCAACAATTAACGAACCAAAATAAGAAGAGAGAATGAAGTATCTGAAATTGCTGAAACCACACGTTGACAATCCATCAAGATCTCCACGTTATGAATATTAAGCGTCTTGATCCATGATAGAGCTTCACGACACGCCATAGCCTCCGCCATAAGAGGGTCCGGAGAACAAAGTAATTCCCCATTAATAGCAGCAAGAAAACAGTTCGTCGGAGAAAATAGAGCACACCCGAAAGCAACCCTACCACTATCCGGCGCAAAAGCAGCATCAACAAAACACCGACAAGCAGAAGAAACCCCCGGCACCGCCCCCAACACTGCCCAGCAACAGCCCCTGCCATAGCCCTCNCAGCAGCCCCTGACCCTGCCCGCACAGCCCCCGAAACCCCCCTGCAACAGCCCCCAAAACATAGTTTTGATAAAAAATTTTAGTTTTGATACAATTTTATATCATTTATTTTTTAGATTATATGTAACTTATTGTCAAAATTTATCACTTTTAATAAAAAAGAATCAGAATAAGACCGGAGGGAGTAATTTAAAAAAAAACAGAGGCAGTAATGATTTTGTTGCACGAATAATATGTTGGTGCCCCAATGCGCGGTACCGAAAATGAGTTTTAACCTTATTTTCCGCTTCGGTGCCGTCTCATAGCACAAACCAAACACGCCCTAAATTTGAGAGGCTTGATTGCAAACTACAGTGTGTAGTTAGCTTAGCCACACATCCGGGTTAGAATGTAACCACAACTCACAAGCACGAGTTTACGACCGTTAAGAAAGAGAGAAATTTGCACGTTGGGTTTCACAATAATTTTACTGCCATGAACCCATGATTACGTTGATAGTTTATACCGACACAAATGTTAGTGCGTTAAAAAAAAATTACACGGACACAAAGTGTTGGTGCATTAACAAAAATTATTTTTACATCAATACAAAGTATTGATGCAAACTTGCGGGGTACAAACTGGGGTACAAATAGCTTTATCCGTGTGAGCTTGATCCGGTTTTTTCAATTCTTTTATGAAGAATTTTAAAAAATGCATCGCTGGGTTCAAACACAGAACTACATGGGAGTGATGAGCTTCTCCAAACCATTTCTGCTACAATGCTTTGTAGGAACTTTCTACTATTCGTTTTTTATATTCTTTAGCGGTGGTGTGGCAGGCGGCAATGGAAGGGCTGCGGCAACAATTGGGACTAGGTCATGGAGGAGCTGGCAGCAACAATTGGGACTGGGTCAGGGCTGGTAAGGATGGAGAGGGAGGGCATTTTGGGGAAATTACACTCATAGTCAACCCTTCATAAAAATGAAGAAAAGTCCAAATGGGAAGTCTTTTCCCGGACGGAGGAAGTACTTTTTATGTATAGTTTTTTTTTCTTCTAAAATTCAAAACCCATTGAGGTAATTGATATGGAGTGCATATCACACAAATATTTTATATATATTTTTAAATACTAGATAAAATGTTTAAAAAAATTTAAATCACTTTTTATTTCTAAGATTTTTTAAATAAGTAAATTTTTTTATTTAATGAAACAACTCAAGTAAATTAAGTTAAATTATAAATTTAGTCAAACATCAATTCTTTATTTATAAATAGAGGAAATATTATTTTATTAATCATATATTAGTTTTTTTAATTCAATGCCACAATGTGTGTGTGTGTGTGTGTGTATATATATATATATATATATATATTTATTTATTTATTAATTTATTTATATATTTATCTATTTATTAAAAATGTTTGAACCACCGGTTCAACCACTCAAACCACTGGTTCGACCAGCAAACCAGTGACCGGCCCTGCAAATGAACAATATATTTTGATAACGAATGACTCCCACGCGGTGACACGGGGACAACTAACAAGCATCCCAAACTTGGAGGCCGTGTTGCCGGACTGAGGCGCGACTATGCGACCAGCCTCACAAATTGATATGTCGAACTGAGGCGCGACTATGTGACCAACCTCACAAACAAACATGCCGAACATACAGCGGGTTGCACTTGAATATACCAAATAGCAACCAAAAACAATATCGCCAAAAACGTCATTAAATTTCGATGAACGGTAGAGTGAACAGAAAAACCTTCTTCTCCTGATGAACGAAGCAAAACAAAACCAACCTACGAAGCATTATCCAAACCATTGCCCAAAGTGATGAACACCAAAATCATTAATAGCCAATGTTAAGATTGGATGAACAAAAACAGAATCTCCTGTGATGAATGGAATTGGCTGAAGGAATCATAAGAACAAATCATCAAATTAAATATTTTGAGGTGGTGAGTGGACTCCTGAGAGCAGATCTGGACTTCGAGCAAACTCGACGGTGACGCCCAACCAAGAACACAAACACAGTCAGATCCGAAATTCCAAGCAGCGAATAGAGACAGGCAACATGCTGCGTACGAAAACCTATAAATGTGGCATTTGGCAACAGACGATCAACGGGCGGCAGCACTTGCGCCAAACAGAACCGGGACAATAACAGAAGACGAGATAGAGGAAGATTTTTTTTGCGTAAAACGATGGCAATGCCGCCGTCGCAGGTGGTTTGTCCGGCGACGGCGACAGCGAAAGCACCAAATTAGAACAAACTAGGGTTTAGGTTCCCAGGTTGGCTCTGATACCATGTAAAAATATAATTAGAACTAAACTTGAATGATTTGATTACACATAGATCCACTATTTATAATAGCTACAAGACCATGACCTAATTAGGAGCCCAACAAGAATGAGCCCGTTAACGACAAACCCTATTACATTCCTTAACAACGACCATTTGGACCACTCCAATTTATCTTCCATATTCCTTTTTTTGGTTGGAATGAATATTTACATGTCTTTGTATCTCGTACTCCCTCTGTTCTAATTTATAGTGCTTTTTTCAATTTACGATGTTTGACGCACATTATTTTTAAATCATTTTATATGACAAATAGTATAGAGTTAAAAAATAAAAATTACATATTAAAGTACTACGGAGTACATCAAAAGATCTACAAAACAAGTAATGACAATAGTACTTTATTTTATCAAATTGCTAACGAAAATAGAGAAAGAAAGTGAATAAAATTTGACCATGTGAAGAGTAAACATGCATTATAAATTGGGACGGGAGAAGTAATTGTTTAGGAAATGCAATATTGTTTAGGAAAATACAATACTTTGTATTTATTTATAAAATATTTGTGTACGAACCTGCTGTAAAACATTAAATTAAATTAATGCTTGTTTTAACATTGTGTAAAAAATTACACATATATAAATATGAGTATAAAAAAGGTTAATAACGTGAATACTTTTTTGAATAAATTCCATAAAAGAGCAAATAAATAGATTGAATGTATGAATACTAAATCCGTATCCATTTAGCAATCAGATATCTTTAATCGGATACGGATAATAATCGCTTTCAACGCATACAAGTATTTTTATGTAAACGGATACAAATGCAACCATTTAATATGTAATTTTTATATCTTATTGATATACCAATTTGTAAATAAAATGATTTAAAAAAGTAGAAAATTTACTCCGTAACCCGCAATTTGTAATCAAATTGGGGACGAAGGGAGTATGTAATACTACCTCGGTCCCAGAGTATTTGTATATTAAAAAATTATAGAAATTATATATTAATAATCTATATGTTAAGACAAATCAAACAAGATCACATATTACTATATTTAGGCTTACACATTGAGAGAATTTGATGAGTCAAAGTGCTTAGATAAACAGTTCCAAAAGTCAAAACTGGATGAATATTTCGTGACGGAAGTAATAAGAAATGTTTGATGTAGGGAGAGAATATAAAACCATCCGACCCATTGAGTCTATACTATACTACGACCCTCACCCACCCATCCCTACACCGCCATCACTCCCAAAAAAATTGCTCTCCAGAAATCTCCATCACCCTCTCTCTCTCTCTCTCTCTCTCACCGACCACCTTGCCAGAAGAAATCTCTCTCCTGTAGATTCCGTCTCTCATCTCCCAAAACCCAATCTTTAGGATCCGGAACAACCATGGCGGTTTTCGTGTTCTTTTCAGTGCTTTTTTTGGCTCTCCTTGGTCATTCCAGTACGAATTTCCTTCTTCTTCTTCTTCTTCTTTTCCCATAGGTCAAAATCTCAAAAAGATTGGACCTTTGAGGGTTTCTTGAGCTGATTTCTTCTGCTTCTTTTTGCGCAGGAGCTAATTACTGCGTGTGCAATGATGGGGTGAGTGATTCCCAGCTACAGAAGAACATAGATTATGCTTGCGGGAACGGAGCAGATTGCAGGGCCATCAACCAAAACGGCGTCTGTTATAACCCTAACACCGTCAAAGCTCACTGCAACTATGCAGTGAATAGCTATTACCAGAACAAGGGCCAAACTGCACAGAGCTGTGACTTTTCTGGCACTGCAACCGTCACTTCAACCCAACCCGGTATTACAGAGTTTTCTTTCCCCCCTTCTCAATCTTTAACTTTTACCCATTTTCATTAGCTAATTAGTACAACTTCTTCTCTGTTTGGTTTTGTTGTTGGTGCAGCTACAGCTTCTGGAACTTGTTCTTATCCCACAACTGCTGGGTATGTGTTCTTACCCTTCGGATCTACTGTCATTCTTTACATTTGATTACATTTTTTGAAATTTAAAGTATAGTGTGAAGTTTTTTATCTCCTCCAGATCCATATTGGGATTTCGATTATTTCTTTGATTTCTATGGGAATCGTTTTCTGAAATGTTAAATTACTTAGATATAAGAAAGATTCTTGCTTTATACCCAATACTGCCAATAGGTGATGAAGAAGGTAAAAAAATATTGGGATCACCTGTGGGTGGTGAGTCACAAAGCATGAATGGTAGGGAAGGGGGCCTTTTTTAGTCACACTTTTCAGAGGGCTTAAAAAAAATTCCATAAAATGGTTAGAATGTTGGTTTGGGTTCTCTGGTTTTATTTAATGTGAGAAAAACATTGGGGTGTGTCACATGTGAGCTGTCCATGATGTTGATATGTGCTTTCTTTTGTTGTTGAGCTTCTCTCTTTCATTCTTTTAATTTTGTCCACAACTTCTTTCTCACTAATGCCTCACCTCTTCAAGGAAATTACCCATTTAATAGTCCACTGATTTTGGCATTTTTTCTGGTGCTTACACATGCTGGGTACCATGTTTCTTTCTTATTTCAATCTTTAGTCCACATACATTCATTCAGTCTGTCTTTTCTTGGTTCTTGGTTGCTCTTTATATCTTGAAAAAGTGGTTCTTGTTATGCAATCAAGTCAAAAAGTGGAATCCATACTATACATAATGAATGAATGATCTGTGGACTGTCTTGTGATATTCTTGAAATAGTACTGGTACAACGGGTGGTGGAACCACCACATCGCCCACCGCGGGCACCACCACCCCAACCACCGGCGGCGGGACTGGAATAGGCACAGGCACAGGCACAGGAGGTACGGGTACGGGTACGGGCATGGGTACAGGCACAGGGACAGGTACGGGAATGGGAACCGGTGGCGGCAGCGTGAACCCAACACCATTTGGTGGTGTGGGAGTTGCACCAACAGGGGGGATCAACACCACCCCAGACGGCAGTGCTGCAGCAGCCGCTGAACCATCTCACGGTGTAATAAGCACGGCGACCATCGCCTTGCTCGCTCTATCCCATGCCTTTGCTCCTCGGATGGGTTTCTGAAACAAAAGAAAAGGAAAGAAAGGGGTGCTGGAGTTGTCTGACTGATTATTGTTCCTTTTCTGGCATGGTGGAGCTAGCTATAGATTCCCCACTTTTCCATGGCGGGCTTCTCTATCTTTTCTTGATTATCGTTGATGATCGTCACGGTGGTGGAAAAAGATTGGAATTTGATTCCTCTGTGTAGTGGGGATTTGATGTATTATTATTATTATTAATATTATTACTGTACTACTACTATTTTGTATGAAACCCATCAAAGACATATCATCTTCTTCTTCTTCTTCCACATCTTCCTGTCTCTTAGATAGGCCCTGTATCTCTATTTTATTTCAATTAGCTCTTTAACAGAGTGTCTTTTCACTAGTCTGATTTTCCTATGGCAAAAAAATGCAACTAGGGTGCCAACATAGTTGGACCATTTCATTTTGCTATAATTGGTGAAGAAGCCTTTGCAATTAAAGATCAATTTAAAAAATGTTAATATTAAAAGTTACATTTAATAGAGAGGGGTTGTGGGCAGTGGGGCATGGCGGGTTAACAGTGGAACATGGAAACTATTACGGTCAAAAGTTACTTTTGTCTGTTTGACTCGGTAGAGAAATTGATGATAAAGTGCGTTGAAATAGAGATTTACTCGGGGTGAGATAAACATTCCTCCAATTCATTGCTCATGTGTTCAATAAATATATCAATTACCCGGAGTATTTTTCACTATTCTCGTCTCTATATTTGATTAATCACAATTATTAAGAAAAAATCTATCTCTGTACCAAATTCTGAAATTCATTTAGGTTCTCTTTGGTACACATAATTTGAACTATGAAATTTGAATTAGATACAACATTTTCAATTCTGTTGTGTGATAACATAAACATATGTGAATTTGAAATTGGTAATAGCAATCGTGAATCGGAATTAGATAATTCAATTCTATCCAAATTAATTTCATAAATCTTAACTCACAATTCAATTCTAAGTTTGTGTACCAAATGGGCTCTTATACTATTCGAATACTATACACAATTTCATCATTTTAAAAATGATTTTATTTATCAATCGACATGAAAATAAAAATATAGTTTGGATAGTACATATTTAAGAACTAAACAAAAATTTCAATGAAATAAAAATATTTTATTTTATCAAATCATCAATACAAACACACGAGTGAGCAAAAGTTATTGGGAAGCTCAAATGATAAAAATATAAATCATTTTGGAACAAATAGAGTAAACAAAAGTTATCGGGAAATTCAAATAGTAAAAAAATAGTCAAGTCATGTTGTATTGTATAACAGTTTTTAATACGGAGTATCTATTACTCTGTATTTTGTAGTATAATTATTTTGTACGAAGTATGTTGTATTATTCAAATAAATTTAATTAAAAATAATTTTGAATGTACACAAATCATTGTGAAATTTTAAAAAAAATTTAAAACATCTTGTAGACTAGTAGTCATCACGTGTCCTTTAATTTTTAGAGTTGTTTAAATAATGTAAATTTGAAGTTTAATAAAAAAGAAATCACTCTAAATAGGATTAAAACATAGAGAAAGTATCAAAATAAGAGTTCCATGTTTTTATTTTCTAAATAAGAGTTCACACTGCGGTAATGTGGTACTATACGTGTTCATTTTGCGTAATGTACATGATCATGATTGATAATGTAACATTTTAACTTTTATTTGAGGAACAACAAATATCAAACTTCTATTTTGATACTCCCTGCGTATCATTTTATAACGCTTGTTACGGTTTATTATGTTTGACTGAAATTATTTTCAAATCATTTTATATGACAAATGGTATATAGTATAAAAATAAAAATTACGGAGTACATATTAAAATACTACATTAAAAGATCTACAAAACTAATAGTGACAATAGTACTTTATTTTATCAAACTGTTAATGAAAATTGAGAAAGAAAGTGAATGAAGTTTGATCCTATAAATAATGAACATGTATTATAATTTGGAACGGAGAGAGTATATATTTTCAATGTTATATTTCTACTTTAGCCTTTTTCTCTTGACACAACTCTTCAATTAAAGAAGAATATTCTCGTTAAAAAAAGGAGGAATATTCTCCGTTTCGTAAAAAAACAATTCTTTATTTCTTTTTATTTCACTGAATTCAAAAAAGTGCAAAAACGAAACCTGTGTGTGTAGTTTGTCTAAAGAGATGTTTTGTCTGCAAATA
>OOIL02004481.1:1098686-1123606 GCA_900332095.2 Cuscuta campestris | reverse complement strand
TTGTCTAAAGAGATGTTTTGTCTGCAAATAAAAAAAGAGAGGTGTTTTGTACACTAGCTATGTATTCCTTACCAAAAATGAAAGTGGAAGTTTTATTAGTGAGAGGTAAGGAATATTAGTTTCAAAAATAAAAAAATGAGGACAAACTTTTAGGTGAGTCTTAGGTCAAGACTTCATGGATTTTCAGATTTTCTTAATATGGAATAGTTATATACCCAATTTTATAATTTTAGAATAAGAATTTATTTAAATTATTTTTCATTCAAATTTTGATTCAAAAGTTAAAATTTGAGTTGTACAATTGAAGGAGGTAGGGGGGGAGGTTTCAGGTTGAATCAGGGCGAATGATTACCGGAAATGTTAGATATGATAGGAATCATTAATTTTTCAGACATAGCTTCGTAATACTCATGAGTCATCTCGTGACATTATTCCCAATCTCATGGTCTCATGGAAACTATGCCAATATTATAACTTATGATAAGAATTTTCTTATGTGAAGATCCAAGAAGAACATAAAAGCATAATTGTGCTCAAGTACGGAGTATCAAATTACTATGTGGTTGAGATGGGTGCAGTGTTTGGATGTTATTATATCAACAATAAAATCTAAAAGTACTATCTTTATCCTAAAATAGATACTACCACTCTTAATATAATAATTTCTCGATAACTTTTGTTTGTATATTTTCATTAATAATTTAATAAAATAAAATAATTTTGTCACCTCCTGTCTAATAGAATTTTTATGTAATTTTGAACAGTATAATTTGTAACTAAACTAATTTTAAAAGTAATTTTATTTTGTATGTTAACCAAAGTATGATATTCATTATGAGACAGAGAGAGTATGACTTTGTTCATCTATGAGAAATCTAAAATCAAATATTACAAATTATTTTAATTCAAATTGAAAGCTGATAATTATTTTTAAAAAATTGATCTCAAACACTTTTATACGGAGTAGATCTCAAACAATTTTTTTTCATATTTAATATTTAGAAAAAGTTCTAAAATAAGAACCTTATGTTTTTATCTTCAAAATAAAATTTTGCGTTGAAGTATTGTGACACTTTATATGTACATTTCGTAAATCGGCCCGGTTCCATGGCCACTGGAATCCAGTGGCCACGGAAGCCACTGCCCCCCTACGAAACTCCGTTCATAAAATTGATGATTCCTACCCCCTTAACCCCCCGTTAAACCCCCCGCTAAGTCATGACCCAAAGTCATCACCCCACCTACGTCAATTGCACCTCGTAAGCATAAAGTCAAAACTTTTGACTTTAAAATCAATTATGCTTACGAGGTGCAATTGACGTAGGTGGGGTGATGAGTTTGGGTCGGGACTTGGCGAGGGGTTTACCGGGGGGGTTAGGGGGGTAAGAATCATCAATTTTATGAATGGAGTTTCGTAGGGTGGCAGTGGCTTCCGTGGCCACTGGATTCCAGTGGCCATGGAACTGGGCCGTTCATAAATTTTAATTTACATTCTTTCATGTGACCGTCCAGTACGTTGTGAGTGGGACTGAGGGTCAAGGATAATATTCTTCTTTCTAAATTGTATGTTTCGATTTTTGATACTCCGTATTTTTTCTGAAAATATAATCAAGAAGATTTGTTGGAGAGTTAAAGCAGAATTAAAAAAAAAGAGTAAATTCTATAATTGGTCCTTTATAACAGGAGGGTTTCCCTATTTAGTTCTCTATTAACAAATATTACTTTAGTGGTCCTTATTTTATGAGTATCTTTCCACAAATAGTTCTTTTTTGATCTTCTATCATGTTGGTGTTAATTTGAGGGCTAAAAGTGTAATTTTACAATGATAATATATCTTTTTTGTCATACACAATTCCAAAGGCTGTACCGTTTGCGTCGTTTGTGAGTTACAGTCGCTTTTTACTACAACCATAGTCTACAAATGTGGTCTTTCGTCAGAATCCTAGCCCACAATCATAGTCATTATTTTTGTGTTATTCGCTTAACCAATATCAGAACACGTCACTAGACATAATGTTGATGTCAAATTATACTTTTAGCCTTTAAATTAACGCCAACACGGTAGAAGATCAAAAAAGGACCATTTGTGGAAAGGTACCCTTAAAAAAAGGACTACGGGGTAATATTTGATAATAGAGGACTAAATATAGAAACTCCCTGTTATAAAGGACCAATTATGGAATTTACTCAAAAAAAAAGTTACAAATTTAAAAAAAAGTTACAGATTTGTTGGAGAACAACATTTGTCGTGAACAGGGGGAATACAAGAAGAGGAAGAGGAGAGAGGTGGCGAAGAAAGGGTATGGAATCGTAGGATGTTTGTGGCTGGTCCCGTAAAAGTCTAATGTCAGCCCCCATATCCAGCTTCCCTGAGAAATTAAATCATCTGCTTTCGCCTCATAAAGGAAGGAACTTGATCGAAATCAAGAAGATTCACTCTCTGCTCACCACATCTGGTCTCCGCCGCCCCAATTCTTGGCTCCGGCAATTGCTGGACCAATGCGTGTCCCTCCCTTCTTTCCCCTCTTCATACGCTCTTTCCATCTTCACCCGAATCAAAGAACCCAATGCCCATTCCTGGAACTCCATGATCAAGGGCTATTCCAAAGCTTCAAACCCTCGCGCCTCCGCTCTTTTCTTCTCCAAAATGCGGGAAAATCTCGTCCCTCCCAACAGACACACCTTCCCTCTGCTTCTCAAGGCCTTCTCCATCGCCAAAACAGAAAACCCACTCCAGGTTTTCTCCCAAGTTGTGAAATTCGGGTTCGATGCTGACCTTTTTGTGCAGAACTCTTTGGTCTCCACGCTCGCTGTCTGCGGGTATGTTGACCATTCCTGCAAGGTGTTTGTTGAAATGCCACAAAGGGACGTGATTTCTTATACCGCGTTGATTGATGGGTACATCAGGAGCAGTAGGCCAGCAGATGCCCTGGAGCTTTTTCTAGAGATGAGAAGGGCGGGTGTGAGTGTGGACGAGGGCACCGTAGTGAGTGCGCTTTGCGCAGTAGGGATGTCGAGATGTGTTTGGTTCGGGAAGTGGCTACATGGGTTCTATATAGTGCCGGGTAGAGTCCCTCAAGATATCTACATTGGGAGCTCTCTAGTGGATATGTATTCCAAATGTGGACTGTGTAGTGATGCAAGTTTAGTCTTTGCCGAAATGCCAAACAAGAACCTAGTTTCTTGGACTGCAATGATATCTGGATATGTAAACTGTGAGAGATTCAAGGAGGGATTGGCCACTTTTGAAGACATGCTGGCCAGTGGATTAGAGCCGAACCAAGCGACACTAACAAGCGTTCTCACAGCATGTACTAAGCTAGGTGCTCTAGAACGCGGCAGGTGGGTCCAGAACTATATCGAGTCACACAGGTTCAGTTTGAATTCCGGCCTTGCCACTTCTTTGGTAGATTTATATGCAAAATGTGGGTGCATAGACGAAGCGCTCTCCCTTTTCATGAAAATACCATTTAGGACTAAAGATGTTTACGTGTGGACAGCCATAATCAACGGCTTGGCAATGCACGGCGAAGCTGGGAAGTGCTTAGATCTCTTCATAGAAATGTTAGACAACGGCGTAAAGCCGAATGAGGTGACATTCATAGGAGTCCTCAGTGGTTGCTCTCGCGGTGGACTAGTGGATGAAGGAGAGAGACTGTTTGCAGACATGGAATGTGTCTACGGAGTAAAACCCAATGTTGACCACTACGGTTGCATGGTTGACCTCCTGGGTCGAGCCGGGAGGATCCAGGAAGCGGTCCAGTTGATCAGGGGGATGGCGGTGGAGCCCACGCCTGGTGTGTGGGGTGCACTGTTTGGAGCATGTCTGATCCACAAGGAGTATGAGTTGGGGGAATGGGTAGGGAATCTGCTGGTCAGGTTACAACCACACCACAGTGGGAGATACACACTTCTGGCAAATCTGCATTCAATGTCTCAGAACTGGAAAGCAGTGGGGGAAGTGAGAAGAATGATGAGAGACAATGGGGTTGAGAAGAGCAAAGGGTGTAGTTGGATTGAAGTTGATGGGGTTGTTCATGAGTTCAATGCTTTTGACCTCTCACATCTTCACTCTCAAACTGTGTGTTTTGTCTTGGATTGCCTTCTCAGCCATTTGGAGCCCCAAGATTTCCTTTACCCATAGAGAGTTTTGGGGTTCTTTAAGGCTGTTTGGTATGTCTTTTTTTGGGATTGTCAGCTAGATTCTTTTCAAGAAACATCAATTAAATTTATTTCATTGTACCATAAAAATAATATAGTTCAATTTTTTAACATTTCTAAAGTTATATAAGATGACATACTACTATTTATTAGAGTATAAAATATTTCATGAAATTACAACCATAAATGTGAGTTTTTGGTTGAGTAGATTTTTTGAAATTGTATAAGAGCCTTGCTAACCAAGTCATATGGAGCGTCACTGATACCTAGTTTTAGAAATCTAATGTTCACATGTAAGATTCGAGCAAAAACATATCTTGCCTACTCCGAACGGGTCTTAGTGTACTAAGAAATTTATTCTTAGTCGATAGTTATAAGTTTGAGATCATAGTTAAGTTGGTTCTTGACAATATCAACCTTCAAATTTTTATACTCCATATGATTTTCTTTTATCATACTCCGTAAATAAGTATTTTAAAATGATTTTGTTGAGATTTATTTAGACCAATTCAACCATAATTTCAACAAATCCATTAACCTCAACAATTTCAATATACTTACTTAGTCACCTCAAACATTTTAGACCTTACCAAATAGGCTCTCTAGGTGGACGAAATACCTTACCCTCAGATGGACGAGAGGGTAGTGCCACATGGGTTAACCTTGGTTTGAATCCTCACAACGTGAAAAATGATGATCATGCTAAACATGTAATTCTTGCACGTATTAGAGACAGATCTCACACTCTCTCAACATGAAAAAAGATGATCATGCTAAACATGTAATTCTTGCACGTATCAGAGACAGATCTCACACTCTCTCACCCAGATTCGAGGTTATAGTTAAATTTAATTTATTTCAATCTAGTGCAATTTTTTTTAACATTTCTAAAGTTATATAAGATGACATACTACTATTTATTAGCTAGAGTAAAATATTTCATGAAATTACAACCATAAATGTGAGTTTTGGTTGAGTAGATTTTTTGAAATTGTATTAGAGCCTTGCTAACCAAGTCATATGGAGCGTCACTGATACCTAGTTTTAAAAATCTAATGTTCACATGTAAGATTCGAGCAAAAACAAATCTTGTCTGCTACGAATGGGTCTTAGTGTATGGAGAAATTTATCCTTAGTTTATAGTTACTCCCCCCGTCCCATTTTATAACGCCTGTTTCGGTTTACGATGTTTGACTGAAATTATTTTCAAACCATTTTATATGACAAATGGTATAGAATTAAAAAATAAAAATTACATATTAAAAAACTACATCAAAAGATCTACAAAACTAGTAGTGACAATAATATTTTATTTTATCAAATTGCTAACGAAAATAGAGAAAGAAAGTTAATGAAGTTTGACCCTGTGAATAGTAAACATGCATTATAATTTGGGACGGAGGGAGTATAAGTTTGAGATTGTAGTTGAGTTGGTTCTTGACAACGTCAATCTTCAAAATTTTAGTACTCCATACTATTTTCTTCGATTATACTTCATAAATAAGTATTTTAAAATGATTTTGTTGATAATTATTTAGACCAATTCAACCATAATTTCAACAAATCCATTAACCTCAACAATATCTATATATTTAGTCACCTCAAACATTTTAGACCTTACCAAATAAGCTCTCTAGGTGGACGGAAGACCTTACCCCCATATGGACGAGAGGGTAATGCCACATGGGTTAACCTTGGTTTGAATCTTACAACTGTGAAAAAAGATGATCATGCTGAATATGTAATTCTTGCATGTATCAGAGACAAATCTCATACTCTCTCACTCAGATTCGGGGTTATAGTTAAATTTAATTTATTTCAATCTATTGTCTGGGTCGGTAGGTGGGACCTGGGGGTTGGGCCGTTGGGGTATAACCTCTAGGTGGACAAAAGACTAGGACCTTACAACTACTCCATAGATAGAACTGAAATGAACCAATTAAGTAGTTCAAGAGAGTGTATTGGGATGATAAATTAAAGTTGTACTCTAGTTGAATGACACCCTCTCATTAATGTTTCCACTTTTAGAAAAAAAAAGTGAACTGGATAGTTTAAGGGTAAATTGGAGAAAGAAAAAAAATACTAGTAGTAGTTAACCTTCATAGATTAATGCATGTGCAAATAAATTAAAACAAAGAAAAATGATCAATCTATGTAAATAGGAAGAAGGGGAGTTTAGATAAAAGCATAGCAAACTTCCAAGAATAGAGGAACATTATTATTCAACTAGTACATTGTTTGTTCTTTTAAGTATTACTACAACATATAATGCTCTAACTCTCACTCCCTAATGACTGATATGCCCCTCAGATCTTTAAACTCTGTTACATGGAAACTTTTATGTTGACTCATCAGATGTCGAAGTTTTCACAGTTTCTTGATCAACATATGCACATAAGAAATTGTGGAAAGTGAGCCGAAGAGGCGAGTCCTCTTGCCAAGAAGCAGCTAAAAGAATAAATACTTGTAAGCAGATTTCAAACAAGAACCCTTTTTTACCATAGTGATTGTCAGGGAGGAAACACGAAATTAGAGCTTCACCCTGCACTGCAATTCCCAGATTGGACTTGAAAATTCTTAGTCTGCTTTATCATCTGACGAGTCTGATGACCATTTTGCCCTCCAGGTGATTGAAGGTGACAAAAGGCGTTCTGTTTTCCATCCAGATGACTGAAGCTGCCATAATAGAGAAGGGTAGATATAAGTTGAGAGGGTAGAGCTTATTCTGGAGCTTTTAACTTATTTCAAGCTCCAGAGAGTATTAGTCATGTTGAGTAAGTAGAATAATAGGCTAAATATGCTCTTATTTAAAAAAGCCACTCCGGGGTATCTAATACCAGTATAGCATCTTAGAAATATTCTTATTTGTTTCCACTAATAATCTGTTTGTTTCCACTTTCCACTAATGATCTTCTTAACTTTTTGTTTGTTTCCACTACTAATCTTCCTAGCTTTTTGGTAGTTTCCACAGACAATCTTCCTAGCTTTTTGTTTGTTTCCAATAATAATTTTCCTAGCTTTTGTTTGATTCCATTATAATTTTATAATCTCCTTTTTGTTTGTTTCCACTGTGTTTTTTATATTATAAATCCACAACTCAATCAACACGTAAACATTCCAAACATTTTCCAACATCAATTAAAACTTTCAATTCCTATTTACATTGTAGCTTTGATCTAGCTTTTAGGTTATGCATGCCAAACAGACCCTTCACTAGCTTGCAAAGGGAAACAGATATAACTCAGTGTTATGCTATATGGTGAAATTCAAAGTTGTTAACTTTAAGAAACCATGCCGTGGAGTAGAAGAAAACCTTTCTAATGAAGAGTTCGTAGTGCTTTTCGATCCATAATTCACTCTCCACATGCACAGATTGCTTACACCCAGCAGCAAGTTTTGACATGACAAGAGCATGTATGAATGACTGCAAGACATCTCCAGGGGTTGAATCTTTATGCACAACAACGCTGATGAACCCACTTTTCTCCAGCAGTAAATACTTAGCTACATAGAGTGACATATAATTTAGGTTAAAAAAAATAATGTATATTTACAATAGAAAGTTAAAAATGCAGCATATCTACCTTTTCTGTAATGGGATCCAGCGGACTTTAAGACGTTCTCCCTATACATCACGAAAAAAACATTCACTGAATAGATATTGATCTGTAATATACTCCGTAGATTGGAAAGCAAGACTAAGATATGCAACACCTATTTAGGTAGATGGAACCAAACTTACATTTCTTGTGATTTAAGTGAAGTAATGCTCACGCCTAAATGAACTCTCTGGTGTAAAGAATTAATGTTCTTATTGCTCCACGAGGTCATCCATGACGGTAGAATAGTCTCCACAGTTGAAACCTGCTTTGGAGAGAGAACTGGAACCAGTGTCATAAGAAAATGTGAGATGACTTGATATGTTTTGGTAGTACCATTCTACTATAATCCAAGAGGCCAAGATCTTATATGTTGGTTTGATATTTTTGAAATAGGAGGAGGATTGTGGGATAACCTTGCCCCGTCTCGAAGAAATGTGATAGAAGAATTGAGGTCCTTTCACAGTTCATAGTGGTAAGTGAAAGACAGCAAACAGCCTTATAATTTGCTTCAAACATTAAAATGAACAAGAACAGCTTATTAGAGACAAAAACATGTAATAATACAAATGATGCAGAGTGATGCGTAGTATGTTTTTTAAATAAAGCAATGCAAAACTGACCATACATATGGAAAACAGTAAGAGACAAGAACAAGATCCATATGGAAATTGAGTGTCCAGTCGTAAGACGAGCAAGTAGCATTCCTAATGCCATTCCAACCATTGTTGCAACTGTCTCTTGGCTTCCTTCCTGTTTTATTTAATCAAAGGGAGCCAAAAAAACATGTAACAATATGTGCAGTTTTCCGCAAGGGAAGCTCTGTAACTTTATTGGTGATCAAAATGTACCTTTGCTGATATGTCGGCTGCATTATCTTGAAGGGCAAAATGCTGCGTTAGAGCTGCTCGTGTGGCCCCACTAGCAACACCAGCTAAATAAAAACACAATGAGATATTTCATTGTCAAGCGAAACATATGACGAGGGCATTGGAATTTCATCCAATTGTTTCTATCAATGAGCATGCGACGCAAAATTCTGACACTGCGCTCTTTTGCAAGAGTTTATAGTGTTAACTGGTTATAAACAACTAATGTCATTCTTCTCTGATTACATAAATAAGTTGTCTGCCTAAATCAAACACTAATGATCTCTTTACCATCTTGTACCATATATACAATGTTGGTTAAAGACCACCTGACCATGAATGAAACTCTTATACGGAATATATAACATCACTATAAAAAGGCTGTCATTTATTGTTTCAAGTGGCATAACTTTTTGTTTTATTTGTGTGTGGTGTACTAGACACCCATTGAAGAAGTTTTAATTTGGACTTACTAAATGATCTGGATAAACTTCCCAAACAGAGAATGAACAAAAAAGCAGACGGAAGTAAAGGAGAGAGAAGGTCCATCAACATTCCTGCGAGAAATAAGACCCACGCAGTTGGAGGTAAGACAGAGGATATAGTTATAATTTTTCAATGGGTTTTCTTGGCAAAATATTGGAAAGAAGGATGCTAAAGAACTAACCAAGATCATTCATAAGATCTGCAACTAGACGCCATGTTTTGGCATTGCTGTCCAAATTTGAACCCTGAAATCAAAGATTTACTGAAAAACGTTCTTTTGAATTGGGCTTGATTCCCCTAAAAAGGACCCTAACAATGATTTGGTGTGAGGTTTACTCCATACTTATATAAACCTGCTAATAGAAATAGCCAACAACTTCAGTGTCTGCAAACTAACCTGGTAAAACGTGAATAAAATGCCACCGACCATTCCTGTTAGATCCCGCAAAAACCACTGTACCATGTCCAACATGAGAAGGAAGCTGATGTCATCACCACGAGCGGAGACAATTTTCAATCAATGCCTAAAACCCCAATAAAAGTACCTGAAATGTAGCACCAATGGCAGTAGCTGATTTCTCTCCTACACCAATGGCACTCAGAAGAGCCTAAAATTTTGCATGGATGAGCCTCTAACAATGCTTCAATAAGAGGTGAAAAAAATGGCACTCTTCTAAACTCAAATCTTACCTGTGTCGACAGCATCATCCGGACATAAGTTGAAAGCCCCTAAAATAATCATTAAAACTTTAGTGCCACTACTATTGAAAATTGACTTTCATATCGATTAATTGAAAATTGCAAAAACGAGTCCTCAGAATCTGAACCTGCAATGAGTCCCAGAATTGAAACGGAACGTAGTCTGGAGTCACACTTGTTGGAAACCCCTATTGATGAAAAAGGGTACAAAAACATATCTGCTCAACACTAGAACAACAAAAAAGACAACACATTGCCAAATGAAAAGCATTTTTGTTTAGTTAACATTTCCCAATTTTCCATCACTAAAAAGAAATGTGATCAGTTGAGTAAACACATGATAAAGCAAACATCAATTTCTTTAAAATCACTTATATCATCACCTACAAAAAAAAGTCATCTTTTCACATGTTCTCCGTTTGAAAGGTGATACCATAACAAGAAAAAAATCACTCTTGCTAATAAAAAGAATGCTAGATTAAAAAAAACATCCCTAAAGAATCAATCCATCACACTTACCTTTAAATTACAAGATAAACTATAGTAATTACCCATCAAATCAGAATGTACATGAGAGAGAGAGAGAGAGAGAGAGAGAGAATGCCTCTGGTATGAAAGCTTGGAGAATTTTGGCAGAGAAATGAGCAAAAGGGCTTCCTGATTTGTGAATAAGGAGAGAGGAAGAGGGGGAGAAGGAGATGGTGGCAGTCTTGGTGAGCTTTGTTGATGATGTGCCGTTCCATTCTTCCACGAGGATCATCGTTGATGCAACAAAGCTTTTCTCATCTTCTTTTGGAGTTTTCATGGCGGAGTCAACCATTGCCTGTTGAATCTATCTATGAATCTCTCCTCCAGACCCCACTCTTTTTTTACTTCGGATTCAGTTTAACTATGAATGGGTAAAGTGAAGCTTGAAGCTTGAATCTTTACTTTGTCTAAAAGAAATGAATGGGTAACATTTGAATCTTTGAAATCCAAGCAGCAGGGGTCAGATTTTAATTGTTTAAAAAATGGGGGGTTACGTTTACATTTTGAAGGGAGAAACAGAAAAAAAATACGGAGTACGAAGTATATTAAAACAGCAATAGAAAAATTAATCGCTAGAAGGAGGGGTCAGATTTTAATTGTTTAAAAAATGGGGGGTTACGTTTACATTTTGAAGGGAGAAACGGAAAAAAAATACTCCCACCGTCCCAAAAAGTCTTTCTCCTTTAGTTTTTTTCTTATCCCAAAAAGTGTTTCACTTTTCACAATTTTGGACCCTAATACCCTTTACCCTAATTAAAGCTACCCAACCCACCCAAACCCTCCACTTACCTTATCCATCAATTCACTCCACCTCACCCACTCATTTTCTCATCTCCGTCTCCTTTCTCTCTGCCTATTCCACTTCCCCATTGCTGGCACCCTTCTCTCTTCAGATTTCTCTTCTCTTTTTCTTTGATTGATCTAAAATTTCTTATGGGGATTCCTGATCCTACCATGCCAAGCTTCAAGCTATTATCTGATAGTGATGAGGAGAGATTGGCTCTTACGCCTGTCCCAACTACTTCGAAGCCTTTAATCCCTGATTATGACTCTGGGGACACTGCATCTGGAACCGATGATACAGATCCAACATGGTGGTACCGGAAAAAATATCTAGGGGGTGACTTTTTTCCTTCAAAAGAAGAAGAAGGTTGTGTCGAAAATGGGGAAGAGGATGAAGATGATGAATCTGTTACCTCAGAACAGATCCTGGCGATGTTTGATACAGAAATTGTTTTCGAAGAGCCATATGGAGATGAGGCAAAGGCACTTCGCTACAGGAAGAGTAATTTCGCTATTTTCTGTAATTTTACTCTCTGTTTTCTGCTGCATGCCCTAATTTTTTTCTGAAGTGGCAAACTTATGATGCAAACTTCTTACTGATTTGGCAAAGTTGTAATGTCACCCCGTATAGGTTGGAGACTTACATTACTGAATACTTTTATCCATTTGGTCAACCCTTTGTCTGTTTTGTGCCAAAAGTGTTGTGGTGAGAGTCTGATTCTGTGCTTTATTCATTCTTCAATAACTTGGGGAAGATGGTCAAAGGAAGAAGAATCATCCTCGGAACAAGTCAACGAACGAGACGGAGAGTACAACAGGGACTCGAATGGAGAATTCATTGGAGAAAGAAGGAAAAAGAACAAAGGAGGAGGAATGCATTGAATGCAGTCACTGCATTCATTTAAGTAGAGAAAGTGTGCTATTTTTGGAGGGATGTCCCTGGAGGGAATTTTGAAATTCTCCAAAAATAGCCAAATATTTTAAAAACATGTTTTGGTGTGTATTTGAATGGATTTTGTGGCTGGTGTTGTGTGGCTGTGTTGTACTTTTGCCTAACCCCCATCATTACCCTCGTGTGTGTTGGGAGGGAATGTGTTTGTTTACACTATTTGCTTTTGTACTTTTGATGAGCAAGTACATTCTACATTAAATGCAATTTACTTTACACTATTTTCTTCTCTTTATTAGATTAGGGTTGGGGGTAAATTTGTCAAGTCAATGACAAAAATTTGGCCCCTTAAATTGGTTGAAAGTCAAAACAGGAAAAGGAAAAAGGGACGGAGGGAGTACCAAGTATATTAAAACTTCAGCAATAGAAAAATTAATCGCTAGAAGGAGGGGTTGAACCTCCGACCTTGTGGTTAACAGCCACACGCTCTAACCAACTGAGCTATTCCAGCTTCTTGCTTTTGCTTCTCTAGCAATTTTAATTAACCTCAGTTAACTCTAAGGCATTTTTTATCATTCTTCACCCTGCTTGCTTATGTACCCATTTTGTCACCGATTTTTATAATACCCATCCCTCCCATGATTCTTGTCTTTTTTCTCATTCCAAAAAACTAGTATCACACCCGTGCATTGTGTGACCCATACTTTCGTTATGAATCTATATTGGTATCAATATTAAAGGACTAAAGTGCTCATTCTAATTTTTTTTTAATTATAAATTTGTCATAGGAAAAAAGACAAAAGTAAAATAAAATACAAAAACATACCAAAATAAGAGTTCTATAAATTTATTTCTAAAAAAAAAATTAAAATGCATATACAATGTGAATCATGCCAATATACATAAAAAACATTATGAAATACTTATTATAGTGTCATATTATCACAGTGCAAATCCATATTTTAGTCTTTTTAAATATTTTCTCTTTGTTTTACTTTAATTATAAGTTTATTACAAAACATGAGTCCACCCAATATAGGAGTATCACACTATCACTCAATAGACAAACTTAAGACCTTAAAGCTACCAAAAACCAGACAAAGGATGCACTTGCAAAGCAGGAAAGTGTAAAACACATAATCATTAGTACTATTTTCACTCGCAGGCGAGCGAGAATACTCCTTTCTTTATTCTTGCTTCACATTCAATCTGTCTTTAAATAAATCAAACCAAATAAAAAAAAAGGGCAAAAACCCCCCAAAACAATCCGCAACCATCCAAAGAAAGAAGAAAGCAGCCAAACTAGAGACCTCTCTCAAGCATTGCCCGGACCCTCATCGGGAGCCCGTACAGCCGGATAAACCCGGCCGCATCCGCCTGGTCGTACAGCCGCCCGCTCTCGAACGACGATATGTCCTGCCTGTACAGGCTGTACGGGCTCTCGCGCCCCGTCACCGCGACCGACCCCTTGTACAGCTTGACCGTCACCGTCCCCGTCGCCGTCTTGGTGATCTCCCTCATGAAGGCGTCGTACGACTCCCGCAGCGGGTCCCACCACCTGCCCGCGTACACCAGCTCGGCGTAGTCCAGCGCGATCGCGTCCTTCCGCTGCATCGCCTCGCGGCCGATCGTCAGCGACTCCAGCTCGCGCACCGCCGCGTAGAGGATCGTGCCGCCCGGGGTCTCGTACACGCCCCGGCTCTTCATCCCCACCAGGCGGTTCTCGACCATGTCCACGCGGCCGATCCCGTGTTTCCCGCCAATTTCGTTCAGGAGAGAGAGTAGGGTGGCGGGCGAGAGCTCCTTCCCGTTGACGGAAACCGGAAGTCCGGCAACTATCCCTATGTTCACATATCTACATGGGAAAAATAAAATGAAGGGTGATCAAAGTTAAACATGCTGTTAAATATGCCACTTTAACCGCGGGGATGACACCAAGCTTGAGACAACCATAGACAATCATGCACGGGCAATTGTTGTCTGGTGTCAACCTTGGTGTCATCTGTGGTGTCACTTTAGCATGTCCCGTTGTCCCACATTTTACCACAGATGGAGGGAACATCCCACTTGGCACCATGCCGGCACCCATGATTTGTTTCGTATTTCAAGCATGGGATGGGCCCCACCAATTGGCGCATCGGGGAGGGTGTCATGTGGGATGTTTGAACTCCTACGTGGGAGATAACCGTTGTTTCCTTTGTAAAATTTGGGTGATGGAAAGAAGGAAAAGAGACGAACTCGGGCTGGTCAGGAGCATCCTCTGGGTCAACCGTCATCATGTACATATCCTTCTTCGGCTCATTTGCAGGATCCTCAAGAATGTCTCCCTAAAGTATCATTTTTAAACAAGTAACATATCACCATTTTCAATTTATGATAATAACCTAACTAGACTTGTTTCAATTTTTTTAATACAAGGACCCAATCAGAAAAAATGATTTTTTTAATCAAACAATGAAGTTCAAACCCGAAGATCCTAAATTAATTGTTCACAAGCCAAAATTTCATAGAAGGCAAGTAATGGAGGTTTTAGCATCTTTGTTTGTGCTTGGTACTTTGGTTAGGGGAATAAAAGGGAGGGAGGGGAAGAAAAGTCAAAGATCTATGGACTCCTCCAAACTTCTCTCATATCTCACTCCATGGTTTGGAGTATTATGAAAATATAATTTCATCATCTTTTTTTTCTAAAAATTGTTTTGCATCCTTATTGTTATACATATAGATCACAATTTTTATTACAAAATTGTAACTGTAAATTTTTATATACTTTTGAAAATAGTAATTCATCTCGCTCCTCGATTGAACTACACATAACTTTTTTCAACTCTTCCATTTTCCTCCCTTTCCTCCCTCCCGATTTCTCTTCCCAACCAAAAGGGGTTAATACAAAAGTTCTGAGTAATTTATATATCTTCACCAAAAGCATGTAGAGAGAAGTAATAAATGGTAAGATTTTTTAAAAAAAAGTGAATTTTACCTCATGACTAAGATGCCATAGGTTTCTATCTCTGCTGTAGATAGACTTCTTCGTCACAGGTACAGGTACGTTATGTTTTTTGGCATATTCAATAGCGTCTTCTCTTCCCCTAATTTCCCACTCTCTCCAGGGTGCAACGACAGTAAGTTCAGGATTCAGAGCAAAGAAGGTAAGCTCAAATCGGACCTATAAATATAATCAAAGATAGTCTTTTTTTCAAGATGGAAATAAAGACAGGTTCAACACACACCACAAATCAAGAAATCATGGGAATAAATAGTAACAAAGAAAATTTTTAAGCATGCCTGGTCATTTCCCTTCCCTGTGCATCCATGAGAAACAGCATCAGCTCCAACTTCTCTGGCAACATCAACCATGGCCTACAAGTATTTCAAGAAGAAAAACAAGAATGAGAAGAATGTACACCACAAGTAATATGGAGTTGATACTTATGAACTTATGGTAAAGAAATGAATATGCAGTTGTATATATAATGATATCACATAAAAGAAGCCTAGATCTACCTAAAATGTACAAATTTTGTCACTTATAAACCCTAGGAAGATTTTACTAGCCCCTTCCATCATCTATATGTAATTTGAGATAGAATAAAGCATTGTATGTTCAACATAAATAGCACACAGGGACAGCCTTTTTGTGCACGTGCATGCGTGGAACGTTGAGGGTAAATATAAAATCATTCAATTGTCCATTGCACTTCAAAGTTCAAACCTTGGCGATAATGGGGCGTGCCATTGACGTCCCAAGCAAATACTTCCTCTCATAAATAGCACCAGCACGTAGGCAAGGATATATGAAATCCTTTACAAATTCCTCCTTCAAATCCTTCACAACCAATTGGCAAGCTCCACTGGCCTTGGCCTTCTGCTCCAAACCTTCCAATTCAATAGCTCCCTGAAGAATTATGAGCCACAAGAACCATGAAGTTAGTAAACCAGCAACTAGCATTCAGGATGATTGGCACTGAATTTCAAGCATGTACTACCTCCATCCCAAAAAAAAAGTCTTGTTTGACCAGCATGCAACATTTTAACTTTTGTTACGATACAACTGTCATAAATCATGAATTATACTGAGTACTAATTACTAATACTTTTACAATTCATTAGTTGGTTTAGCTGAATTTATATTTGACTTCTTTTTTCCCAATGTTTTGACAACTACATGAAAAAAGTAACATCATTTGATCAAGCTGGAGCCTTCTCTTGAAACAAAAAAGAGTTTGAAACATGAGTCATTCTTTGGGATGGATGCAGTATATTTTTTTAACAAGAACATACTTGACCAACATCTGCTGTGAAACAAACAACTTCGCAGCCATAGTTTTCCCTGGAGATAAAAAGTGTGTGTAATGTCAAGATGAGCATATGAAATAAATTCAGGGGTAGGATATGGTAAAGCTGTAAAGTTATAGAATCAATGAACATGTTTTCAATAAAAATGCTAACTGAATGCTACTAGACTTCTATTAGCATATCCTAAAATTTAGGGGGTTTATTGCTTCTTAACTGCATGGCTAGAATGTATTGAAAATATTTCAGAACACTGCCATCCACAGGCAGACACGTACTACTTCTCAGGGCACAGGCACACACACAGTGTACATCATACTTTTCTAAGTAGACAAATCCAGCACACTTAACAGAACAAACCAGAAACTAACAAGTTCCTAGATTAGAAAAAGTAGATTCATCATAGGTCACAAACACACACTCTTTGGATTTACAAAACGAAAATTTTGTTTAAAAAAATAATAGTGGCATATTTGCATGTTCATGTGTATATCATGTTGACTGACTAATCACATGAATAGTGTGCTATGGATTGTGCATACCTTAGCCAAGGAACAATGACAGAAGTATCCAAACCACCGCTATAAGCAAGAACCACTTTATTCAATTTTTTAGGAACACGTCTTTCAGTAGCAGTATCACTTGTCAAAGCTGACTGGATGCCTGCAACACTCAGGAACAACTGTTAGCTCTAAACCAAACCAAACAACCTCAGTATATCCCACTCAAACAATTAGTAGTTCTAGGGATGGTAAATACTAAATTTCCATCTAACAAACAGAAAAATTGAAAGAAAACTCCAATGGGATGACTGTGAGACATATCTGCAAATACCATAACGATTCAAGACTATAAAAGAATATTTTCTGTACAACTATGCAAATAAATACAAAAATACCTCTTGTTTATGCTTGAAACAGTAAAAAAGCACTGATTTTATGAGGTTTAGTGTAGAAGCTATATAAGTTTATATTATAAAAATGGACAGAGCAAAAACCAAGATACAATTTGTTGAAAGGTTTCATATATGCAAACTATATGGTAATCATACGGTTAATAAAGGTGCAATCCTTAGAAAGGAGTGGTGATATAGAAGCTATAAGCCAATGACGTAGTACGACCACAAGAAAAGGTATAATGTAACTCTACAATGCCTGCTGATTTTTGCTGCATTTTCAACATTGATAACCTTCTACAGAAATCTACTGTATAACTGGACATGCCAAAAAAGCATGCAGCATGTGAAGTGCATCAATATCATTTTCCCTATAATATGGGCCAAACTACGCCAAAGAGTGCAAATTGCCACAAGACTTGAATTTATGCATCAAAGACTATTAAAATAGAGTGAAATTTTCTACTAAACCTTGTTCCAGTTAGAATACCTTCAAGCACTAACAGTACACAGAATGTGCTCCCCTCAAGCACACGTAAAATGTTTAACACGTTTAACTTTTATATTTAGCATAGGAGTGTCGTATTTTTTTTCCCATTATGAGTGGTCTAAAAACTGAACTGTAATAGCAAAACAGTCCCTTTTAGACGGGGAAAGCGAAAATGTTGTGAATCTCCAGATGAACACAACTTACCATGATTTTTAATAGGCAAAGTTAACTTCACAGTCCTCTGGGCAATTGAATGGCCAAGAAAATCACTAGCTCCTACCCCGCGCTGGCATAACCCACATGTAGTGTGTAAGTGAAATGAAATGTTTCCTCTTAGAATTAGAGAGAGAGAGAGATCAAGTTAAATATAACCTCTTGCATTGAAGTGAACTTCCATGAATAGCTTAATTTGTTTTGAAATCTAAATGAAGCTGTACACACAATTTAAAACCAGATTCTAGAGTAAATCTTCTGCTAAAACCAAGTGTAAGAAGACAACAGATTTGCATCACATCCGAATAATTGAACTCCATTAAAAACCCACAACTACTGCAACAAAAAGACACTACCTTTGGTAGCTGATCCTCCGAAAGATGTATTGACAGGAGAACACGAAGAAATGGGCTGAAGATGAGCCATCAACGCTCTGACCAACTAGCAGATTCAGGGGAACCCAATACGTACGCCTGCCCAAAGAAACAGAATCGGAATAGCCTTAGATGAAGATGCTGGAAGTAGAAGCAGCCGCCAAGACTGCAGGGGGTGTATTCAATCACGATTCTGAAATATTTCGATAGATTGTTTAAAGTCTATGGATTATGTAAAATCCATGGATTATTTTAAGTCTAAGCAGAGTTTGTTAGATTTTAATGTATTTTATCAGCAGGATTTTATAGGATTCTGTCTGATTGTTTATAATCCATAATTTTTTTATATTTAAATATGAATTATTTTATAAAGTTATACATTATTGTAACATCAACTATTGTGATTAGCTATTAAAAATTTTGAGAAAATTATAATAAAATAAAAATAAAGTATTTTTTAAAAACTTTTTCAAGATCATAATATGTTTATTAAAATAAAATAATACTCCGTGTAGTGCTCAATGTCATAAGCATTAAATTTGTTTTTACAACAAAAAGTGTTATTATCTCTCAACCATTTTTCTTGTATGTCAAAATTCATCAATGAAAATAAAAAATACAAAACAAGACATTATCTAAAATTTAAAGATAATTGAAAAATATAATTATTAAACAACAAAGTCTTCCATTTCAACTTCATTATCACTAAAACCTTCTCCATTCTCCTCATTATCATCATTTTGTGGTCGATCGCCCCACATAGCTTCAGCAATGCCATGTCTCCAAGCGTTAACTTATGTTCTTTGTTGTTGATGAGTTTGAGAAAGTATTTCAGAATTTTCTTTTTCCATGTCCAGATATGATGAAGAAGACGACTCTATTTAATGTATTTTCTTTTGGTTCAATTTGATTAAATATATAGCAATACCAGCCTCTCTGTAAATAAAATCCAGTAGATTGAATCTAATGCAAGAAAATTATACAACCTGAATTGGTTCAATTTAATTTCGTTTTTCACTTCATGTATGCTTAACAGATACGTTTAATGTATATATGTGATATATATGTCCATAGATAGTTCTTTGGGAGAGAGTCTATATGTTGTACTCCGGATGTTTTAGATGATGTTACCCCTGGTCCATTTTGAAGGTATTTTTGCAATTTATCAAGTATCATGTATTGCTATGTATATATTGTACACAAGTAATCATTGTCTATATTTTACTAGAGATTTATTACTTTGTTTTAAGTTGTTTTAACAGTTCTTTAACATATTAAGAACAGCTCTTCTTGACATTTCTTCAAACACATAGAGGGCATAACCATATTAACCTAGAAATCTATAATTGAAGACAATGGAGGAACCAAACAATGATGCATTAAAGAGACAATTGATATAATAGACAATTCAGGGAGCAGAGCAAACAAAAAAGTGACAATTTTATGTTGCACATAAACACAAGTAGAAGAAGAAGGCAAAGGGGACAGAGATGAAGGGTGGTGTTAAGAGGACATACTTGGAGAGATGGAGAAAAGAGGAAGAAAGGGAAGGAGATGAGGAGTAAGAGGCGGAAGCTCTACCGGAAAAGCACGAGATGAAGACCGGAGATGAAGATCCGCCTACGAAAGAGTTGGAGAAGATGAACGGAGATGAAGACCGGCTCTTTGAAGTAGAATCCCTGGCTTGGCTTTATTGGATTTGGAAGTAATTTTTTTATTTATACTTCAATCTCAAAATCATTACAATTCTTTTTTTATAATAATCCTTAAAAATCTATTAATTTTTTATATTATAAGATTTAGAAAATTTTTTTAAAGTCTCAATTAAATATCTCAAAATGGGCGTTGAGAAGAGAATTATTCGTGGAATCAGACGACCACGAGTGCAGTGAGATGATAGTGGGTGCTGCTTTTGAAGGTTGTGGACAATAATTGAGGAAAGGAAAGAGTTAGATTTTGGGCTTGTGTCCAAATGTAGGATGTTAAGTGAACCTCATAAGTTAGCCGGCCCATTATTATTATTATTATTATTATTATTATTATTATTATTATTATTATTATTATTATTATTATTATTATTATTATTATTATTTACTTAAGAGGTTTTAAGTCCAACTATACGTAAAAAAATCGAATCGAAAATTCATATGGAGTAAATATTGTGTCAGTTAGGTTTCGTTGCTACTGACCCGACTCAAACCGACCCCCGACCCCTTCAATTTCAACTCCAAAATTCTAATGACTTTAAGGTCAAAATTTTGACTCCAAACCTAAAAAAAATTTGGAGAGGAACATGAAGGGATTGGGGAGTGAGTTCGGGATGGGCCAGGTGAAGTTTACCGAAGGTTAGAAAGATAAAAACTATCAATTTTACAAATGAAAAACGTAGATTCTCAAAAATGGTAGTGACACTGTAGTGTCAATGTCGGAAATGGAACCCTTCCGACATTATGTAGTACTCTATATTTGTATTAGCTAGCATGGTATTCAAATTTGAATATTTTCAGTTGATTTACATTAAATTCTTTTTTTCTCTCTAAATGAGAGTAAGAAAGTATGAGAAAGTCGAAAAGAATTCGAATCGCATGTTTGGAAATGACGTTAGAGATTATCGTTAACATTTTTTATAAAAAATCAACAATGCAGATTATGTTGAGAATACTAGCGCTAAACACTGCACGTGAATAACTTTTTCAAAACGCTAATGTTAATCTATAACGCTATTCCCAAATATGTGGATTTGGAAAATAAAGGAAACAATTCATACCTGCTCGGACTATTGAAAGAGACGGCTTTAGACAGAGTGCTAGCCGTCTACTCCGTGTCTCCGAATATATTAGCCGGGGTATATATGGTAAATATTGCAACCGAATATATTTGTTCAAAATACGAATCCAATAATTATTATTGATTCCTTTTCGGATTCCATACAATTCAAATCTTTTTTTCTGATTCAAGTTTTGATTTGGATTTTTTCAAAAATGTATACAAAATCACAAATGGAATGAATTTATTTGATTCATTCACAATTAGTTCTCAAAATAATAATTAAAGGTGTAAAATAGACCATTTTAATTCTTGATTCTTGTAATTTTTTTTGTTTAAAGGAATTAAAGCATCTTTGCAAAAATTTTTATTTTGAAAATAGCTAATAAATTAATTAACACGTCTAATTAGTTGGAATAACACATTTATTTCATAATCAATATTCTAGTCTTGAATTTTTAATTCAGAGAACTCCCTACATAGGAGTAAGAATTTTGAAAATGCTAAAATGAGAGTCATACAAATTTTAAGACCAAAATATGAGTTCACGCTGTCATTGTTACACTGTCATACTCATTATGTTGTCACGTTGTAATTTTCACACTATCACCACCATATTGTCAATCGTCGCCGCCAGCTACAAAAGTGTTGTCAACGCGTACTATTGCACTACACAACCATTATACTTTTATTTTGGTCTTAAAAAACTTAGGGCTTTTATTTTGGTATTTTCTAATTTTTTTGCTCTTATTTAAGGAGATTTCTTTTTGTAATTACCTACGTCCTCCGACACTATTCTCATGCCCTAAATTGTGTCTTTATGCATATTACATCTTTAATTTTCAAATTTCATGACAATATATTATACTCCGTAGTAAAATTCAAAAATCAGGGATATTATACGATGAAAGCCATATTTTAAGACATGAGAATTGTGTTTGATGTAATTGTTAATGCAAGACTAGACTGTTGAATACGAACTAAATGTGATGTTTAAAAAAATCAAAAGTCTTAATTATGTTTAAAAACTATTTTCACAATTAAAATATGAGAAATTTACTAAAATTGTATTAAAACATAATGACTTTCTCTAAACAACATAATATGCGTTTTTCCCAATGTAACTTTTAGTCAGTATCCATTAGTCATTATTCAAGTAAATGTTGCCATCATGAACATTATTCCTTCTTCTGGATATTATTAAGTGTTATTTTTGGAATAAAACAATTTAAGTGCTATTTAGAGAAATGACTTAAGTTTTAGTGCTATTTAGTGCAAATGGTTCTAAAAATATTTTGTAAGGATAATTAATCAAGAAAAAGTTTACGAAGACCAAAAAGGAAAATCGCCTGCGTAATATTTTATGGGAACTAAAAGATATATTTAATCCTAAAATTACAATCGCCTCCTTTAGATGACAATGGGATGTTAAAGTATATTTATAATTTGATTACTTTCATGAAACAACATAATACCTCACTCCCAATGAATTTGTTTAGAGACGAACTTTAGATCCTAAAAATAAAAAAAATGCAATATATTTTAGTATAAAAATTATTATAATAAATTTTTCTTGCTTAGAAAATTTAAAATTTTAATTTATTGAGTTGATATGTAACACAAATCAAGATTAATTGAGATTTTACTTGACCCAATTTAACTCGAAAAGTTGAAGTGGATTACATGAATCCAAATTGATTGTCAATGGACTCTAAAATCATGTGGCGACGTCCATATTGTTTCTAGACCCTATAAATAACTTAAGAAGAGATCGATGCAATTTGTTTATATCTAATAATTATAGTTTTTATTATAAAAAATAACCCTAGTTTAAGAATTGGATTGTGGATTGTAGTTGAATGTACATAATTTTACATAATTGTAAAAAAAAACTTAAAAATGGGACATAAATTTCTTACTTTTGGAGTCATGCGAAGTTGAATGAGTCTGAGAGCACTGGGAATGGTCGTGCAGCCCCGGCACTTCAAATTTTCTCTCTATGTCATATCAACTTTAATTTATACCAAAATTTTACTAGAAATGGGCTTGAAGCCCTGGGCTTCAAACTTCTATTTTTTACATTTTTGAATACACATCTTCTAAAACTAAATTAATAATTGAATTTAAACAACAATAACTCATTAAATAAAAAAAATTACACTCAATAAAAAGTTACAATAATATAATAAGATTTGAATGCCAACATAAATAAAAAAATACATTACATTACGAAGACATTAATGATTATTCGAGCGACTAAAAATATCTTCTCATTAGCCTTGTTGCCACCATTGATAATGACAAATGAGAGCTCTCTTTTCATTGTCAGATGATGATCTCATTTTTTGAGTATTTTGTAGAGATAATTAAAAGAAGTACAATATATTTTAGAGAAATTATGGAGATAATGAGAATAAATTGTGTGTGTTTGTTGTGTTAAAAGTAAGAGGTATTTAGTATTAAAAATATTTTTTTAAAAAGATTAATGCCCAGCTGTCCAAGTTATGGCCGTTGTGGAAGGGAGAACCGTTGGGAGAGGGAGAAGCGCTGCGTCAAACCTTTAACGTAGCCCACGGTAAAGGAGGCGGTGTTTAATGTCCCCGTGTTAAACCACCATTAACGCCTACGGCCGTTAGCACCTTTTCCGGTGGTCTGACAAATCAAAAACCACCCGTGTTATTATGAACCCGTTTAGCTACATCTTTAAAGGTTTAGTTTTGCCATTTTGAAAAGATATTCTTTTCTTCTTTTTATTTTTGAATGCTGAAAAGATATTCTAATAATATGGAGTAATGTTTAATTTATTTTTATGTTTGTGAAGTTAATTAGTACCATTAAAAATTGTTCAAAATGTAGTGGTGATAAAAACGATATTCTCAAATAAGATATGTGTTTGCATTCTCAAGATAGAATATATGTAACATGGATATGTTTCTAAAACGAAAGCGAACATGGAGTATGATGAAGAAAAATCTTGTATTGGCAAATATGGAGTATCTTTTTAATTTTTATGGGAAAGAATAACAGTAATAATGCATTTATGAATTGAATCTTGGATCCTCAAAAACACAATAAGTTCTTGTTTTTTTGTGTTAGAATTTTAGAGTTGGATGCTGGATGAAACTCAGAAGAATTGGAAGAAACTGGAAGAAGTTAGAAAAAGTTAGGAGTTGGAAAATATTAGATGAATTAAAGTGTTATAAAATCACTTAATTAAATAATCACCCAAATAAATATGTAAGAAAAAAATTTAATTTTAGATTAAAAAAATTTATCCTTGTCTGTGTTTGAGTGTTATGTAATAAATTTAGATATATCATTTTTCTATATTGATCATAAATAAATAATCTTTTTAAGTCATTGTTGGAAGAAAGTTGAAAATAAATTGTAATGAACTAGAAGGAATTAAAAAAAACTAAAAGAAATAAAAGTTAATTTTTCCAATCCAAAATATTGGGCCTAAATGGAGAAGTAAAGCCTAGCTGTGCTTGGAATGCTCAAAATCGCAGCAGGAAAATGATTCTCAAAGGAAATACTTAATCCGACGGGAGGAACACAATAATTATACTCCAAATTGCATTGCATATTACCGAGTAATAGAATAATAATTTCAATAGGCTTTTGCTACAAAAAGGTTTCCAAATTCTATTTTATTGTGTTAATATAGAGATTTCCTAACCTTTATTTATTTTTTCATATACTCCGCGTTCTTAATTGAACAAAATTAACATAATCAACTAGTTAGGTAACTATTTCCTCTGGTCCTAATGGTGTATTTGAGACCTAAACCGGATTGAATACTACTAGAACCAACCGGGTGGTTCTTGCGCCGTTCGTGACGAGGGGAGGGGGGGGGGGGCCATTCTGACCGGTAGGGT
>OOIL02004481.1:1043641-1079182 GCA_900332095.2 Cuscuta campestris | reverse complement strand
TATATTGGTGTTTAAGTATACAAAATTGACAAGAAAAGTCAATTGAGAAGATCAAATCCAAACACAAAGGGAGTATTGTTAAAGAAATTAGAACAATACATGAAGTTTTATGCAATTGAGTGAGAACTAAAATTCTTTTTAAAAAAATTAAAAAATCAACTTCTAAAATAATTAAAATAATAGTATAAATTTTTAAAATCAACTTCTAAAATAATAGTTACATTTTTCACATAAAATTTTAAAAAATTATCACATAAAAATAATCACATATATTTTACATGCCAAAATTTTTTCACTTTATATGAATTTAGTTTCAAAGAGCAAAACAAATATAGTTACTAGGGTTTTCACAAAGAAAAATTACCAAAACATTTAAAAATAATCATAGGTATTTCACTTTTGACTTCATTGAAGTCACAACAAGCACTTTTTAAAAAAAACACAAAAAATATTTGCATGGGATATATACAACAAAACAATATTTACAAAAAAAGGGAATCACATATTTTTCATTTGAAATTTGAAATTTACTAGCTTAAACATGAGTGGCTAATAGAAGGACAAAACACATTAAGATGCCCCTAAATGTACAATTGAGATAAAATTATAATTATTATAACGGAGACCTAAATTAGCAAAAGGCTAATCCAAAAGGGTCATTTTGAAAAATTACTCTTCATTTAAATGTTGAAAAATACCTAAATTTCCTACATTGAACATCCTTTTAAGAAACATATACGGAAGACATTGAGTGAATAAATCTCAACTATAAAGTACTCCATAGATAATTAATGCTTAAAAACACTGATTTGGAAAATACATTATTCGAAGAGACTATTTCGAGATTACACAAAGAAATTTATAATTTATAATTAGGTGACTAAAAGACTTAAGACTATATTTTTTAAGGAGTAATTATATGTGTCATGATTATGTACTTTATTTTTAGACAAATGGATAATATGTCTACTATGAGATTGACTCAATGCATATTTTACATAAAAGTTTTGTTTATGGCAAGATGACTAATTGTGATATGAAACAAAAGTATTTCCATGCAATTTGACTATTTTAAAATATTGAATTTTTAAAATAAACAAATTAAAAAAAAGATTTAATAGGACTTTTAAACTTTATCTCGGTAACTTGGTTTACTATTTTTAATTAAAATAATCTGATATTGTAACTTACAATTTACTCAGTACATACTTATATTATTATTGTGTTAGAATTCAAAATGTTTATAAATAAAATTAAGAAATTTTGAATGAGAGAGAACTTAATTCCTACGTTTTCATTTACGCAACCGTACATGGAAACTTCATAAGATGATATTTTATGAGACGGCACAGATTTATGCAAAGAAGATTGTGACAAAGAAGATCAAGGTGTGGAGAGGAGCGTGAGAAGATTTGTGACAATGAAGATTTAGGATAATCAAAAAATTAGGAAAAATTGTCCAGAAAATCCAAAGTGCAGTAGCTAATAAGTTCGAGACTTAGTTACAGGTTAAAACCACATCAAAGAAAATACAATTTCTCATTTGTAACTATTTGTATTTTGATAGAACATTTTATATCTTGACCAGAATACTATCCCGACAAAATTATTAGAGCACTAAGATTTTAATGTTTTTTAAAATAAATGTGGGGGAGAAGAATAATTGGTTCTTAATATTTTAAAATTAAAATTTTAATCATAGAGATTTACGATCACTAATTTAAGATTTTGTTTTTTAAAACTTTTTATGATCATTGTGGGGGGGGGGGTAGATAAGGATTATGGATGAGAAGAATCCTATTTTTTAATTACTACCTCCGTCCCTGAGTATTTGTTAAATTTTGACTTTTCCGACTAATTGTTTTCAATATTTGACTTAGAATTAAATAAAATATATATTATATAGTAAGTATATAAAAAATATTTTGAAAATGGATGATATAATAAATCTAATAAAACTAATTTTGTATCAATATCTAATACCGTTTTTATTTAATTTGAGGTCAAAATTTACCAATTTTGACAAAAAAAGTCAAAAGTTGACAAATACTCAGGGACAGAGGAAGTATATAATTATAAGGTCGGCAATTTAGGTTTTTTAAATTAATGTGAGGAAAAAAAATCATTGGATCACTAATACTTTTGTATTAATATATTTTCGAATTTATACTGCGATAAAAATTATAAATTTGTAAAAATACATTAAACATAGATCATTTATATTTGACCTTTAAATAATATCTCAAATTTAAATCACGATCCACATTATAGAATCGAAAAAAATTCCGTCCGAACCCGTGCATGGCACGGGTAGAAATACTAGTTATTATGAATAGTAAAGTCTAAAATCTATACTCCCTCTATTCTATATTAACTGTCCATTATGACTTTCTTGGTACATTGAGAAATGAATGAATGTAGACATAAAGTATGTCTACATTCATTCATTTCCCAATGTACCAAGAAAGTCATAATGGACAGTTAATATGGAATGGAGGGAGTATTTTTAAACTATAAAGGCGGCCTTGGAGATGCTCTAGGGATGTGATGTCAATTTTGGGTTAAAATGGACTATCCTAAGTTTAAATGGAGTATAATTCATTTTCTACCCTTCTATTTGTTGAAATTTACAGTGGCAGTATAGCCTCATGATCTCACAAGTCACAAACTGAAAGTGGGACGATCGGAAACCCTAGCAGCAGTAGCTGGTTCCACCACTCTTCTCTCATCTGAGACTTCTCCCTGGATTTGAAGAGATATACATACACTCACCTGTATGTATATACCATAGATAGTTCCTCTAAGAGTTTTCGAAGAAATGGCATCAATGGCGATCCTAACTCGTTCTCGACCGATTATCAGAACGGCATCTCAAAGCCACAGATGCATCGCCACCTTCCCTTTCCTCTCGCAGGAAGCTCAACTCGCGGAGGTTTCATCTGCCGCGATTCCGCCGCCCGCTGCGGCTGCCCTTCCGCCAAATCCGGTGTCCGGCAGCCAAATGTACACCAACAACCGGCTCCATTCGGGTTCTACCATCGTCCCGCTGAGTCTCATGCAGCAGTCTGCGTCCCATCGCATTCAGTCCCTGGCCCATACTATGGACGCGCAAGGTCTGATAGATTACTTCAGCAATTGGATGACGGAGTCAAAGTGGATGGATTTGAAGCAGTTGTTCGAGTTCTGGATCAGGTCGCAGGACAAAAATGGGAAGCCCAACAAGCCCGATGTCAACCTATACAATCACTATTTGAGGGCTAATCTGATGCTCGAGCTTCCTGTGAAGGATTTGATTACCTTAGTGCATCATATGGAGGATTTCGGGCTTCTGCCCAACGCAGCATCTCAAAATTTAATCTTGAAGGCCATGTACCAGTCAAAAGATCCGGCTGCATACGTAGAAGCAGCTCAACAGTTGATAGAAAGGTTCGTATCAGATTAAGTTTATTGCCTGTTGTAAGATGCTACTATTTTGTTTTCCTTTTTACAGTATTAAACTATTTATAAATATCTTTTTTCTTTTTTCTGCATTACATTATTAGGAAGTTATATCGTATTGGTAGAGACTGAAACCTTTAATTTAAATAAGGCCTGCTATCTATGATTGGCTGAAGTTTTATATCATAGAGCTGAAAACTCGAGACTTCAATTACAGCCGACCCATCAGAGTCACACAAGTTGGCGTCTGGGGGTGGGGGTGTTGTTGTTGGGTGTGGAGACTTTACCCAAACTTAAAGCCATAGACAGTCTTTTACAAAAGACCGAGGTGAGTATTCTTTCGTGTAAACAAGTACAAAATTGTGAGCTCCATAAAAGTTTTACCACAATATTTTGGGATGAATAATGATTTGTTTTTTATAAAGTGTATGAGAAACAATCTCCAAGGTTTAACATTTTATGACGATAAGACTTGTACATGTATGGTACTTCACTTACAATATTTGCAATGCATTTCTTTAGTTATCTAAGATATGAGTTGTGTTTTCATTTCATAAAAAATGAAAGACACTCAGACTCTAAGGAGTATAAAATTGTAATTTATTTGATACTTGATTCACAGACTCTTTTCCTCTAACTTCAAAGAATACCAATACAGATCATATGCAATAGTCATGGTATTTTGAGGTGTGCTAGTTGTGGGAGTCCACAGCTAGGTGGTCTGTTGTCATGGAAAGGCACAATGGATCTGTACACCCCAGAGCTGACAGATGATCAAATCATTTTGAAGCCAACATGGATGCCTTGGACACTGGTCTTTTATTGTTATGGTTATACTCCCTACATTTATCCTTCTGAGTGAGATGCCTGGTGGGCCTATGAAGACTATTTTGAGTTTAGACTTGATAATGTGTTCATTTATTTTCTTGGAAATATGTTTTATATTTTTTTTGTTTGAGGTATGCTTAATTTATTATGCATTTACTAGGATGCTCGAGACTGGAAGGGAGAACAAAGATTCTTTGCCTGACGACGAGTCCTTTGACTTGGTTATTGACTTGCATTTTAGAGCAAATCAGGCAGATGCTGCCTTTAAGTATGTTGATTTTGTCTTAAAGTCGGGGTACACTATGTCATTAAATGTATTCAACCAGTGCATACGGAGATGTATTGAAGGAAACAGGCTAGATATGTTGGTATCAATCATAGAGAGATGCAAGGTACATGCTTTTGCATATCGCAATGCAACCACTTTTAGCTGTTGGAGAAATGAATTATATAAGCTGACACTTCACTTTTGGGTGCTTTCAGAAAACCGAACAGAACAAAAAGGTGATCCCATCCTGGAACTTATGCAACCAATTGGCAGATCACGCAATAAAGGCAGATAACAGTGAACTAACCTTTTCCGCACTGGACTTCTTTGTGAAGTGGATTGTTAGAGGACAAAATGTTAGGCCCCCCGTTTTACTTTCTGTAGATGAAGGAATGATAGTAGCTGCACTTGGAACTGCTGGTAGAAACTTTTCTCCTAAACTTTTGACAGGTTCTTGGGAAGTCCTAAAGCGATCGCTACGTGAGTCAAGGGCTCCTAGTCCTGAAGCTTACCTTGCTAAGATCAATGCCCATGCTTTGATGGGTCAGTTGCAGAATGCTTTTGCATCACTGCATGAATTTGAGAAAGCCTATGGAAAGTCCATAGATGGCGAAAGGGAGGAATTGTTTTCACCTTTTACCTCTTTGCAGCCACTCGTTCTTGCTTGCTGCACCAATGGGTTTGCAACTTTGGATACTGTATGTTCTCTGCTTTTTTCTCATGAATTATTGATTGATGAGATGATTAGTGAAGTTCTTTTCCTTCAGTTTTTAGAAGTTGAAATAAATGTTGCAGTTGTTTACATATGAAACAGAATATAAGCTTCTGGAGAGAATATATCCAAATAGTGTATGCCTGTATGGATGTTAGCATGAATGTGTGTGTCTGTGTGTTGTGCTTAAATGAACCTGAAGCTACGTTCAATATCTTGCTTATGCTTTAGCCATTGCTTGTTTCTGCTTATCATTTTCTTGGTGCATCTGTAATTCACAGGTTTACTATCAACTGGAGAATTTAAGCCGTGCTGAAATCCCTTATAAGTCTGTTGCTGCCCTAAACTGTGTCATTTTAGGATGTGCCAATATATGGGATATCGACCGTGCTTATCAGACTTTCACAGCAATTGATTCCTCATTTGGCCTGACACCTGATATCCATTCATACAATGCTTTGATACATGCTTTTGGGAAGCTAGGGAAGGTAATTGTCCAAGTTGACAGCTGGAATTGCTAGTCGATTCTGCTTCTGGTCATTTTGTTTCTAGCATTAGGTTGAATAGAGAGCATTTGACACTGGTTAATGGTTGATCTGCTTCATTTTAAGACATCATTAACTTATTAGATGTTAAGGGGTTGATTATTTGTTTTTCATCTTAAAAAAAACTATTTTCTGCCTTCGTTAGTGGTTACAGTTTTTCTCTCTTGTTCCCTAGAAAAATGTCAATTTTTTCCCTTGAAATTTCATATAAGGTATTTTTAATGGACTTTGTCATTTTACGTGTTTCATTAAATATATAATGTGACAGAGTGATGATGCAACAAAGGTGTATGAACACTTCACTGGATTAGGAGTGAAGCCAAATGCTACAACGTATTCACTACTTGTCGATGCTCACCTCATTAAGCGAGACCTAAAGACAGCCTTATCCCTTGTTGATGAAATGGTGATTTTTTATGTTCCTGAAAATTTACTGCTGTAATTAAAAATGTGGTAATTAATACTCCAAGCTTCATGTGCAGGTGCAGGCAGAGCATATTCCGACAAGAGAAATGCTAAAGAAGATCCGAAGGCGATGCACGAGAGAGATGGACTACGAAGCTGATGACAAGGTGGAATCAATCGCCAAACAGTTAAATATTCCATTGGGTTCTGAGACACGCCGGAACTTGCTGTTTGAGCTTCAGTACAGTGGTTAGAGAGCATGCATGGAAATGACGGTACAGTCCTCAAGCAATTTAGGAGATTGCTGCAGATTTGCTCTATATTTTGCTTCCAAGGGAGTGCTGAATTATATAATCGCCTTCCGAATCATCGATAAGGCACCAATACCTACTCATATTTGATAGTTTTGTGTAGCAAAGTGCCCTTCCATTCTTTTTCAGTTCTTCACTTAGTTTTTTTGCACTATATATTTCATGGCACATCAAGCCATTGATCTTATTATTGCTCTTCTGTTTTTCTCCCTTGGTTTATGTTTTTGTAAATTATTAATAATGAGTTTCTGGGTATTTTGTTTTACTCGCCCATCTTTTAAGGAGTACATTTCTTAAATTATCATTTTTAACAAGTCTGTACTGAACGATTCTAACTTTTCAATGTGGTTTTTAGCCATTGTGTGTTCTTTTAATTCGTTTTCTCTTTATAATCAACCTGGGTTTGCGAGCTTGCTAGTTAAGGTGAATCGATCAGTAAAAAAATTAGGCTATAGTTTTTAAGAATGAATTATTTGAAGTATTTGTGGGAGGATAATCTTGTCTTGAAATTATTTACGGAGCTAATGAAGTAATGCTTATAGCTCATTTTGTTCAATGTTAATTGAATTTTGAAATGCTTGTTGGAAAATTTGTTAATGTCAATCTAAGTAGTGAATAATATGTATTCAGCATTTAAGTATAATATTCACTTCATCAATTTTTTGAGTGTTTTTTTACATTTATAAGTTACTTCGCATAAGTTAGTCAAAATCACTCATAGTTTATTGTATTTTTAATTTATAATGTCAATTACTCTCCCCGTCCCAATTTAAAATATTTGTTTTGGTTTACGATGTTTCACTGAAGTTATTTTTAAATCATTTCATATGAAAAATTTTGTAGAATTAAAAAATAAAAGTTACATATTTAAAAATAATATAAAAAAACTTACAAAACTAGCGGTGGCATGAATATACTCCGTATAATTTTATCAAATAACTAAAAAAAGGAAAAGAAAGTGAATGATGTTTGACCCTGTGAACAATAAATATAAAATTTAATTTGGGACGGAGGGAGTATCTTCTATATTTTATACTCTGTATATGTTAGTTATGTTGGTTATTTAATACTGTAAAACAATATGGTAATGTTATCACTTGGTTAATACATGATTAAAATATTTGATACTCCATACAATTTTAAAAGGGAAAAAGAAATTACTTTAAATAGGAGATAAAATATTAAAATAGAAATTTCATTTTTCAGTCTCAAAATAAGAGTTTGCATTGTAATAATGTGACACTAGTGTATACAGACATTTCACAATACTTTTTGTTGTTATATCTTGACATGATTTACATTGTATATGCAGCCTTTAATTGGCTAAAGGACTTCGCGTAAATTTTTCGTTGCAGTTTTTTTGTTTATTATCTTTCAACAAACGTGACTGACTATTATGGGTGAGCAAGTTCCGAACCGATGTCGAAAATTTCTGAAAAAACTGAGATTACCAAACTGAAAAATACCAAACCCATAAAATACCGAAAAAAACTGCATCGTACCGAACCGAATAGTCAGTCCGGCATTTGGGATCGATTCGATACTTCGGATTGAGATCAGTACAATGTAAAATCGCATATCAAACCGAAATATTTAGTACAATATCAGTACGAACCAAATACCGTACCGCGCTAACCCCTAGTGAGTGTCCCTTGTCTTTTACTATCTCCTGAACACTGGGGTCTAGCTTAATTTCACCAAAAAAGTTCCAACTGGAAAATGGTATAACTCCTAATCGCATCAGGATTTAGGAAAGGAGTCAAACGACTAACCTCTTTCCTCTTCCTAATTGCATCAGGATTTAGGAAACCTCTTTTCATCCACTCGGGATACATAAGCACGTACGAGATGAGTCCACTGTAATTGCATGAGAATCAATCACTGCAATCTTTCTGTAATGGCTTCTTCTTCTTCCTCTCCCCTGCTGATGCTTTCACTGAATCAACAAACAACATTCATAAGCCCAGACAAGAACACCATCTTCACCAACCCTGCAACAAACATCCCCAAAACCACCACCACTGTCGGTTCCTCCCATGGATGGCTCATCCTCCTCTCCCACCAAACCTCCCAACTCTCCCTCCTCAACCCCTCCGACCAATCCCAAATCCCTCTCCCCGACACATCCTCCTTCCCTCTTCTCTCCATCCGAAAAGCCGTCCTCTCCGCGAATCCCAGCACCAACAAAGACTTCGTCGTCTTCGTTCTGCACGGCGAGAATCCGCGAATCGCGTGCTGCAGGAACGGGGACAAGCAGTGGAGGAAAATCCGGGGCGGGCCCCACTACGACGTTTCTTGCTCGACCGGTTCCGTGTTCGCCTTGGGGGTCAACGCATCCGTCCAGCGGTGGGATTCGTCTAATTTGAGGAAAAGGGGAATTCTCCGGCCGTCGTACCCCACAGGGCTGCTCCAAGCCAGGGAGGACTTCCCTGAGGACCTCTACGCGACAAAGTGGTACTTGGTTCCCTGTAAATCCGGGGAGATGTTTTTCGTTGTGAGGTACATCGGCGAGTTTGTGACTCGGGACGGGAGAGCCGTGTACGAAGAGGCAATGCACGAAGGAGACGAGACGGTAGGGACGGTGTGTCCGTACAAAACGATGGGGTTCCGTGTTTTTCGGAGAGAACTGAGGACGGAAACGTGGGAGGAAGTGAAATCTTTGGACGGTCGGGTGCTGTTTCTCGGGGGGAACCACTCGGTTTCCTTGTTTGGGTCGGAGCATCCGAATTGCAGACCGGGTTGCATCTACTTCACGGACGATTATTGGGATCGGATCGACCGGGAGGATTGCCCCTATGGAGGCCATGACATGGGAGTCTTCTCCTTGAGAGATGGGAGTTTTCAACAGTTTCTTGATTTTGAGTTGCAGAAATTTTCACCACCTCCCATTTGGATCCTTCCCTCCTGAATCTAGTTAATCTGTTATTGTTACCTTATTGATTCAAATTTTGTTTTATAGCAGTTTGTAATTAAAGCCCCAACCCATGAAAAATAGCTTGAACTTATATGCATAGATCAATGAGATATATGTGTAATTGTAAGAGGGCTATGATTCAACATGAGAATAAAACTTTGCGTTCTTGAGGTAAAAGAAAGTAAAAAACCAAGTAAATAAAGAATGAAAATAAATGGCGGGAACTGTCTGATTTGGATAACTTCTGCATAATCCAGTTTTTCACCATTAACGGCTCTGCCAGTTCAAAAAAAGAAAAGGGGAAGATGTAAATTTCACTTGAATATTAGCAGCAGAAAAAGGAGTCACAGTTTGTTAAGTTAAAAAACTCACTTCTGGTTCTGGCTCAGCTGCTTTTGGAGCAGTTGTTTCTTCCCCTTTGGAGTTCTCTTCCCCTGTACACACAGTAAATAAAACCAAACCATTTACTTTTTCCCAATTAACTAAACATTTCTTTGTGTTTGTTTATAGTGTTACGGACTCGATTAGAATGTAGTGTCTCTTCATCAACATTTAACCGAGTACTCGTATTTGTTAAGTAACCTGCATTGCATAAAGGTTTGCACTACTTATGGAGTGGTATGAAGGGATACCTCCATCTTCTGGCATATCAGAAGTCCATAGGGTAAGGTTGTCTCTCAACAGTTGCATGATTAAGGTACTGTCCTTATAAGACTCCTCATTCAAAGTGTCCAACTCCGCAATCGCTTCATCAAACGCCTGCTTCGCCAAGTGACACGCCCTGCATGCACCCGCGAGTTGTTGTTTATACATACATTCAAAAGACAATGTGGGGAAGAAGAATTGCCAATTATTATTGTCAAGAAAAGAAAAAAAACCCAATGAACTCTAATTAAGGAAACCTTTCTGGGGAGTTCATAATCTCATAGTAGAAAACAGAGAAGTTGAGAGCGAGTCCAAGGCGAATGGGATGGGTAGACGCAAGTTCTGCACTAGCGATGGATGAAGCTGCCTGCAGATCCAAGAAAAGTTAAGGGATGGGCATCTTAATATGATCGAGCAATAAAAAACAATAAAGATTAATGAATGGATGATTGCCTCATAGCCCTTGAGTGATTGATCAGCAGCCTCTTTCTTTTCTTGCTCACTCTTGAACTCTGCCAGATACCTGAAATAATCACCTTTCCTGCAAATACCAATCACAACAATTCTAAACTTTCAAACAAATACTCGACGGAGGCTTAGAATCAGCAAAAGACACGCAGCGAATTCTATCATTCTAAGATTCGCAGTCAGCGATGAGAGGAATGGATGAATACCTAACTCTCAAAATAAGTCACTCATTGCTTTTTATACCAAAATACGACTAATAATGCCAAATAACGCCAACCAGAAAACAATGTAAAAAGGCATTTCACAGTACAAACACTCAAAATTCCACAATTTAGAATGAATTAGGGAGGTTTCAACATGTAAATTGGAGGCAATGAGGGGAAGAAATCAAATCAACATACATCTTGTAGTAGAAGACGGTGGCTTCTCCAGATTTGGAAGAAGGGATCAAGTGCTGGTCAAGGATCTGGAGGATCTGCTGGCAGATGTTGGAGAGTTCGTCCTCTACCTTGTCGCGGTACCCTTTGATGAGCCTCACGTTGGTCTCGTTCCCCTTCGACTCCTCCTTCTGCTCTATGGAGGACATGATTCTCCAGGAAGCTCTCCTCGCTCCGATCACGTTCTTGTAACCCACCGACAGCAAATTCCTCTCCTCCACCGTCAGCTCCTCCCCCAATTTCGCCACATTCTTCATGTACTCCACCATTTCTGCGAAAGGATCGTCAATTCAGAAATAACAATCGAAATCAAAATCAAAATCAAAATTGAGAGAAAGGGATGTGATGAATGACCTTCGTAGCGTTCGGCTTGCTCGGAAAGCTTGGCCATGTAAACGTGAGTTTCCCTCTCCTTTTCGGACGCCATGGTAAGGGTTGATTGGTTCTAGCTTGGAGGGGAATGAGAAAAAAAATACAGAGTAATTGGTAGAGGATTGAAATGGAAAGGGTTGAGAGAGAGAGAGAGAGAGGGAGAGGGGGGAGGGGAATGAATGCGGCGGGAGAATAGGAATAACGGAATAAGTGTGTGTATGGAAATGGAATGGGGATTCGTAAACGGAAGAGAGAGTCACAGAGAATGAGTCGGCTAAATTCTCGATATAGTACTCCCGATTCCATTTAGTGAGATGTAACACTATTATTCTTTGTTTATCTAGTTTGATTTTTTCGAATTAAAATGATGAATTTTGTGTTTTAATTAAACAAAAATAATAATGTGTTTGAACATAAAAATGAATTTGTTAGATAAATCTTTTTAAGAAGTTTTAAAATTTAATTTTATTGTACTAATATTCAACGCAAATTGAGAGTAATTAATGTTCAAAATTTATTTAATCTGACTCAAAAATATCAAATTGGACAAACAAACATTGAGATGGAGGGAGTAGCATTTTTTTGATATGGATGAAGTTTTTTTTCAAAATAAGATTATTTTAATTAGATCTTGTAACTAGGGGTGTTCATCGGGTCAAACTCGGACCGGGACCGGACCGGGACCGAATAAGGGGCATTTGGTGGACCGAGGACCGGACCGATTAAGCTAAGGACCGGCCCGGGACCGGATCGAATAAATGTTATTTTTAATTTTTTTTTTAAATTTGATTTTATTTGTTTAATTTAAAGTATTCAATTGAATAAAAATATTACTACAACTAATTTTTAATTGTAACATACTCTAAACATTGTCAAACACATTTGTTTTGAATTTTTAAAAAAACTTTAAACAAAATATATATCTTCCATCCGTATTACATACAATTTTTTCGTAATTTTTATTTTACATAGAGAATATTCTACTTCTTCGTTCATTTTTGCTTTTTTGTAATATTTTTTTGAGTTTTTGATTTTTTTGACAAACGGATACATTTTTTACTAGTTTTGTTCATGAGATTGTTTACAATGTTTGTTTTTGCGGATTATCGTTTCATTATTGATAAAGTACAAATTTAAGTGATAGTATTGGTATATAAATTTGAAATGCATTAGATCGCTAATATAAAGGTAATGTTTACTTTTTCATACTTTTCATATTTAAAATATATAAAAATCATTAGAATTGGTATCTTATTTTGAATTGAAAATGTATTTAAAAAATTATATTAAATAATAAAATCAAAACATTTTAAAAAAATTTAGTATTAAAGTTAAACTAATTTTAGGCATAAGAAAAAACCTTAAAAAATACAATATTATAATACTATATAGAAAAAAAATATTTTAAAAAAATAAAATGTAACCGGTCCACCGGTCCGGACCGAAACCTGGTGGACCGGACCGGACCGGACCGGAACCCGAATAAGGAAAAATTGAGGACCGAAGACCGGACCGAATAAGGACCGGTCCGGACCGGTCCGGTCCGGTTTTGGCCGGGTTTCGGGTCGGTCCGGGTTCGGACCGAATAATGCACACCCCTACTTGTAACTTAAAACTGAAATTAATATTATACTCCCTCCGTTCTAAAACCACCTTTCCGGTTTGACCGGAGGTGGTTTTTAAGAGAGTGTAAAAATTGAGTTGACCTTCCTAAAATGCCCCTCAAAACCTTCTTTCTCCCTCTTGACACTGGACCAAAACATGCCTAATCCGAACCAAAAACACTGGCGATGTTGTCTTCTTTCAATACACATAGAGGCATGGTTCTAAAACAAAATCAAAAATCAAAATTGCAGCTAAACACATTTAAATAAAATAAATTATGAAATTGGTCCAAGCAACGAGATAAAGGCGGGGATCTGCTCCCTCTTCACCGGATTTGAAACGGAGTGGCGACGGCGACGGCGACGGTGGAGTGGCGACGGTGGCTGCAATCTCTCTATGCGCGGCGAGGTCTGATCGGCGATGGTGGCAGTCTCTCTGTGCGCAACGAGATGAAGGCAGATTTGGGGGATCTGCTCTCTCTTCACCGTTTACTTAGATCTGGATATTAAGATAGAGAGAAAAGAAGAAGATTAGATATAGATTTTGAGGGGGGGGGGGAGAGACGGAGGAGAGAAGCGGCTGAGAGTGAAGAGAGATGAGAGTGATGATTGACAGATCCAGTAGGTTGAGAGAGTTGAGGGAGGGATAAAATAGTCAATTCATACAATTTTTTAAGAAGTGGGAAGGTAGTTTTAGGACGGAGAAAAAAGGGAAGTGGGAAGATGGTTTTAGGACGGAAGGAGTATTTTTAACCTAAGATCTAATCAAAAACTTAATTTTTTATGTCTAATATTCCCCCTAATGCTCAAAGTTTCCCCAATTCTTTTTCATTTTCCCTCTTTAATGTTATCACTTTTCTTACGCTATCATTCAGTTCATTTCTCAATTCTTACTCATCTTCAACTCTCAAACCTAATTTCTTTTAACTGATACTTCACATTATTTTCCAAATATTTTATTACCTTTAATTTTCTTAATAGCAAAATAGTTGGCACACTTTATTCATCTCATATTTTATATGTATAACTTTTGTTCAATTTTTAATTATAATAAATTAAGGCATGTGATTTTATACTGTAATTTTTTGAAAGATGCTAATCCATTTAATGAGGAAATGAGTAGGTAATGTAACTAGTTCAAATGGAAAAATAAAGGTAAAATTTGAAAAATATAGTATGCTTATTGTAAGGCAAACACAATTTCAGATTTTTTCAGGTTTAATTCTAATCGGTTTTGGATATTATCAGCTTCGAGTTTATTTGGTTCGGATATAATTGATTTTAGATTTTAATCGGATATAAATTATTTTGTTTAGTTCTAGTTCCAATTAGATCATTTTGAATTTTCGGTGATAGATCGAATTTTCATTTTTTGAATTCTTTCAATATGGTTTAGGATAATTGTATTAGGATAGTCGCCACTCTAGCTAAACCCATGTTCTTGGGTGCTTTACTTTTTTCGTTTTGTTAAACTCAGGGCTGGCGGGCCAAAAAATTAAGGGGCCCAATTTTTCTTTTTAATAGGAGTATTATATATATATAAGAAGCCCAGGCCCAATCCATCCTCTTCTCTTGGACTCGGAGAGAGTGAGACGCACGAAAGAACCGGAAGGCAGTGACGACGGAGCTGACGGAAGAACCGAAGAAGACAGAACTCAGATACGCCGCCGCCGCCGGACGCACCGCCGGACGCCGACCCTCAAGCTCCAGCGTCCAGGTATTCCGTATTTCCATAATTACTTCATTTTTTTCATTGTTTCATTCTTTAGATTTAAAATCTAGGGTTAATTATTAATTTTTAATTTGAAATTCTTGTTAATTGCTATGAAATAGAGTGAATTAATTGTTCTATGAATGATTTGGATGAATTGATTTAAATTTATTATATATTTGTATATAAAAAACTGAAAACTAAAAAATTAAAAACTGAAAAATTGATGATTTGATATGAATATTGGAAGGCCAATCATCCATTCATGATGATATAATAGGGATCAAGATTTACTAAATGAATTAAGATAGCATGTAAAATGTTCTGCAATTTCAATGAGTTAAGACGCTTTCACTCGCGTAGTTGCAATGTTTCATCACAGAGGGTTTCTTAGTGATACCCAAATGTGTTATACTAGTCATTAAATCATGTACATACATGGATGAAGTGCAAAAATGTCTTTAGAAACAATATATTTCATTCTAAACATTGGCATTTTATTTACTTACAGTTTATTTAAGTTGTGTTATTCATTTATTTATTCCAAACAATGGAATTCTGCTCCCTCCGTCCCGAATTCAAGTTCTACAATTTCAAAAAATGTGAAATTGAGTGGTTGAGAGTTATGCAGGGGATAGCCAAATGATGTATTGGCGGTAATAGCTATCGAGAATGAAATCTTAGAGAGCACAGACTGTGAAGATGTGATCAACCAATTTGCTCTCAAGATTGCAAGGAGAACTTCTCGAATCCTTGGCTAGCTTTTACAGTATGTAATTATTATACTTTAATTCTGTCATTTATTTTTTTCTTCTAATAATATTTCGTTAATTATAATTTAAATATAATTAGTTTACATATGTTAATTTGTTAGACCAGTAAGGATAAAACTTTTAGGGCCTTTTTTTTCTGTTTCGGCCCAGGTCGATGAATCCTCAGACCGGCCCTGTGTTAAACCCATAGATTCCTGTCAAATTTGGATTTCAAATTTGGATTTCCCACCAACATGTGGAGACATACGGCAAGCAAGTCTTTCATATCTCTGCTCCCTCTATGCCGCCGGCGACTCCTCCACCGAACATCAACCACAGCTACCACCGTCTCCCCTTCCAAATCAACCCCTCCCAACCCAACCACAGCCGTCGACGAAGCCAAAATCCTCCGAGTCTCCACGATTCTCTACCAGCAACAACACTCCGGCGAGAGACTCCACAACAGCCTTCGCAAGACGCCCTTCGAACTCACCCACGAGTTATTCCTCCAGGTCTGCAACAGGTTCCCCTACTCATGGAGACCCGTTTACAAGCTTCACGAGTTTGCCATGACCCGACCCGAATTCTCGCACACACCCGTTACCCTCAACAGGGTGCTCGATATAATAGGGAAGTCGAGGAACATTGACCTCTTCTGGGAATTCCTCCAGGAGATCGGAAGCCGCCGCTCAGTAACCCCGAAAACGTATGTGATCGCGTTGAAAACCCTAGCTTTGGCTAGAGAATTGAAGAAATGCGTTGAAGTTTTTCACATGATGAACCGGTTCGGGTACGGGTATAGTGTGGATTCTTTGAACAAGGCAGTGGAGGCTCTGTGCAGGGGTAAGCTAGTGGCGGAAGCTAAGCATGTGGTGATGAAGTTGAAAGATTGGATAGAACCCAATGTGGTGACTTATAGATGGCTAATCTATGGCTTTTGCGATGTGGGTGATACAATTGAGGCATCCAAGATCTGGAATGTAATGATTGATGCAGGTTTTGAGGCAGATATCGAGTCAATCGAGGCGATGATGGAGCGGCTGTTCAAGAACAACGAATATGGGCAGGCATTGAAGCTTCTACAGTCCATGAGAACAAGCAGGATGGATGATTTGGGGTTGCCTACTTACAGGCTTGTGATCAATTGGCTGTGCAAGAAAGGCAAGATTGAGGAGAGCTATGTGTTGGTTGAGGAAATGCTCAAGAGAGGGATTGAGCTGGACAATTCAACATCAGCTTCAATAATCTACGGGCTCCTTTGCAAACGAAGGGTGATGGAGGCTTATCGGGTGCTGGGTGGGATCGAGAAGCCAGATATAGCAGTGTTTCATGGGATGATCAAAGGGCTGCTGAGGCTGAAAAGGCCAGGTGAAGCAACACATGTGTTTAGGGAGATGATTGCTAGAGGTTGCGAGCCTATAATGCACACTTACATTATGTTGTTGCAGGGTCACTTGGGGAAGAGAGGGAGGAAAGAGCGGGACCCAATAGTTAACTTTGACACCATTTTTGTGGGAGGTTTGGTTAAGGCAGGGAAGATGTTGGAGGCGACGAAATATGCAGAGAGACTGACGTTCCAGAAGGTTGAGGTTCCGAGGTTTGATTACAACAAGTTTTTGCACTGCTACTCGAATGAGGAAGGGGAGGTTATGTTTGAGGCGATGGCCAAGAAACTGAGAGAGGTCGGTTCCATTGATTTAGCCGATATATTTCAAAGGTATGGAGAGAAAATGGCAACCCGAGAAAAGAGAAGGATCAGACCTGTTGAATCATTAATACAGTCCGAAGATGGGGCAGTCTGAAGAAAGAAGTCATAGGATGGCTCTCTGGGAAGATAAGAAACAGAACTGGTTTTGGATCCCATGTTTACAAAATGAAGGTATTTAAATTGGCAGATACTTCCAGACTGGAAGCTTTGCACTCTTTAAGTTTGCACCTTAGTCTTAGGCATTTATATTATGAATTGTTTTGTGTATCTTAGAATATGGCAAAAAAAAAAAAACCCCGACCTTAGCGACGCACAAGAAAGTCCATTCTTTATGATATGCATGAATCATGATTGATCAGAGATATAATTTCAAAACCAGTAACGTGCGATAATTTGAAAGGGTAGATGAATTTGAAGGAATAAGGGATGGGGATGGGCTCTCTTGAAAGCTCTTTAATTTTATAGCTTCATGTGTATGGTCTATGGCTTGCACCAATTAGCCTCCTCATCCTTGCACTATATAAGCATTGTTATGGCTTTTCTCACCCTTCATCATCATCCATCCTTTAAGTATGGCTGCTAAACATCAACTCATTTTTCTCTGTCTTTCTTTGTCTATATTTCTCTTCATGATCGCCTCCCAAGTTGCTGCTGCTAGCCCGGAACAAGCTGACACCGCACCTTCACAGCCCGATTGTAAGTTCTATTTCACTTCCCTCCTCAATACACAGATGTGTGTGTGTTCATGCTATACCTTATTTTTTATTTTTGAAATTAATTATAGCAGCAAAGGAAGCGGGCGATGATAAGAATAAGAATGAGGGTGATGAGAAGTGTGTGGACAATGGATTTGCCGGCGTTGGAGTTAGGTACGGAAGTCACCCCGGGGTGGGAGGTGGGGCCCGCCTTCCGGACACGTACGGAGGAAGGGTGTGTGCATGGGGTTGCTGCCACCGGATCCGCCGAATCCACGGAGGAGGATGCCTAAGGTGTTGTCACTACAAGGGTGAGGCAATGGATGATGCCACTGCTCAACCAAATACCCATGGCTAAAATAGTCTAATACCCCTTTTACCCACAGCCACAATATGTTCAATCCAAAGCCAGGCATATCTATAAATATACATGTAATTATAAATTATGGTTATGCCAAACCACAGCAGCAACCCTTATAATTTGGTATGCATGCATAATAGTAATAATAATAATAATAATAATAATAATAATAATAATAATAATAATAATAATAATAATAATAATAATATGTATATGTATATGTACTTATAAGATGTGTCTTAATTCACTGTGTTGTATCATTGTATGACACTATGAAATTATTATTCTTATTATGAATAAAATTAAAGCAGGGTTTTAATTGCCCGTGTGCTGGTGGGTGTCCAACGTATCTAAAATGGAGCGAATTTATCTTCTTTAACTAATCTACGAAGCATAGTTTTCAGAACCGTACCAAAGACCGAACCGGTTAAGATACTGATTCACTGGTTTACTAGTTGAACCAGTGGTTCAACAGGTCGAACCGGTGGTTTAAGCATATTTTAAGCATAGTTTAAGCTCAGATTTTGAGATAATGCATTTTCAAAGAATTTTGGTGCATTTCGACATGACGCATTTTCAAACCATTTTGGTACATCTAATTTTGATGTAATCCTGGCCCTTAGATTTCACAATCTAAAGCACTAGATTCATTTTTATTTCTTTCATAAGATTGCATTCTTACCAGAACATATATATATATATATATATATATATATATATATATATATATATATATATATATATATATATATATATAAACATATAAATTTTACCAACAATAGGATGTTCGGAGACGTCAACCCAAGCCGACGCCAACAACGATCCGGCATCCACTTTTGAAATGATCGTGCCGCATCGGTCATCGGCTTGTCGCCTTGTGACTCTTTGGGTGTGCACTTTTTGCTTCCGGTTGGTGCACTTGGTTCTGGTTGAGTCTCCGGAACCAACTCCAGGTCCTCGAGGTTCACCGAGGTTTGCGTTTCAAAAAATGACGGACTATTCCCGTACGTTTGGAAGAGCAACATCGCATACTCGTTTGGCTCGAGACCGGCCGGAGAGGAACCCGAGGGATTAATGATAAAAATAAATAAAATACTTGAATAGAAATTTTCTAAAGAAAGATGATAGATAGAGTTTGTATTTGTCTTGAATTTTTGAAAATTTGATTGAATTTATAGAGAAGGAAAGTGGAAGAAAGAGGGAGAAAAATAACTTTTTTATTTCTAACGGCTATATAGACGTTGAAAGGGAGGGGGCAGCGTGCGTCAAACATTTGACGTAGCCTCGGTATAACGCACGAGGGGATGGTGTTTAACGTCGGACCGGCGTTAAAAGGCCGGTGACGCCCCACGGCGTTATTAACATTTACGTTGCAGTGTTTCATTAATTGATGTATCATTTCAAAAGTCATATCTCTTCAATTTTGAATCTATAAAATTGTGAAATTTGCATTAAATAAGACTAAAACATACTCCCTCCGTCCCTAAATAGATTACAATTTTTTTTCTCTCCTTTCGATAACTTTTGTTTGTTTACGCGATTTCATTAATTATTTGATAAAATAAAATATTCTTGTCACCTCTTGTTTTTTAGAACTTTTAACGTAGTTTTTTAATATGTAACTTTTATATCTTATTGATATACCAATTTGTATATAAAATGATTTCAAAAAGTAGGAAATTTTACTCCGTAACCCGCAATTTGTAATCAAATTGGGGACGGAGGGATTAAGTCATTTCCCAATTTAGGGGCTGTTTGTTTCAGCCTCTTAATGGTTCAGATGTCTGAATAGTTCAGCACTTAATGGTTCAGACTGTTCAGCCTCTTAATGGTTCAGATATCTGAATGGTTAAGAGATTTGCCTCTGAATGGTTAAGTATTATACAAAGTCTGAATGGTTAAGACCTCTTATCTGAATTGATCAGACATTTGCCTCTGAATAGTTAAGCAATATACTAGCTCTTAATGGTTCAGACCTCTTACTGGTTCAGCACTTAATGGTTCAGACCTCTTACTGGTTCAGCACTTACCGATTCAGAAGTTGCCAAACAGCCCCTTAGACTTAAACTTTTTTATTCTCTAAATAAGACTTAATAATGTCTAGTGGGAGGAATAATGTCCAATAATGATGGACATTTACTTGAATAATGATTAATTGATAATGACCAAAGGTCCTACATTGGGAAATAAAAACATATGGTCCTATATTGGGAAAGTTATTATGTTTTAGTCCTATTTAGGTAAATTTCTCGTGTGGACAAATTTACATTAGTAAGACTGTAAGAGTTATAAGTTTTGTAGGAGTGGTAAAGGAGCATATTTAGGCCTACCCATTTCATACCTCCCACCGTGGTTTTGTTGAATTAGCATATTTTTACCTACGTGACTTTAGCTGGTAATTAAAGTAAAATGTTAGGGGCTGTTTGGCAACTTCTGAATCAGTAAGTGCTGAACCAGTAAGAGGTCTGAACCATTAAGTGCTGAACCAGTAAGAAGTCTGAACCATTAAGAGCTAATATATTGCTTAAATATTCAGAGGCAAATGTCTGATCAATTCAGATAAGAGATCTTAACCATTCAGACATCTGAACTATTAAGAGGCTGAAACAAACAGTCTGAACCATTAAGTGCTGAACCATTCAGACATCAGAACCATTAAGAGGCTGAAACAAACAGCCCCTTAGTCTCAAAAGGATATATAAACAGAAATTAACTCTTAAAATAAACACGATGCTATAAAAAGACCTAGGTCTAATCTCGCGAGTGGTCAAAGTTTATTTTTTTATATAAACAAATTAAATTTATTTTTTTAAATTTAATATTTTTTCGATCCTTTTTTTCTTAAAAAAGGGTTATGGTAGCAAGTGAAGAAAAGAAACTCATACTACCTTCGTCCAAGTATATTTGTCCAGTTTGACTTTTTCGAGTCAAACTCGACAAACTTTAATGTCCAATTACTCTCAATTTGTATTGCATATTAGCATAATAAAATATAATTTTGAAAGTTCTCAATACGATAAATCCAATAAAATCATTTTTATGTTAAAATATATTACAGTTTTTATTTAATTAAAACTCAAAATTTGTCCAATTTGACTTGAAAAAGTCAAACTGGACAAATACACTGGGACGGAAAGAGTAAGTCACAATGTCCCCTCAGAAACAAAGTTTTCAAAAACATCATAAGTTTACTATTTTTGTATTAAATTTTCACTATTTAAATATTTTAGACTATTTTATTCTTGAAATTTAATTCACAAATCATAAGTTTGTAATATTTGTGATCATTTTATTTGGACGGAGTCGAGTATCAATACAGAAAAAGACTAAAGTAGGAGTAAAACATTAAACATATATACCAAAATAGAATTCATTCCATGAGTTTATTTTCGAAATATAAGTTAAAATATATTTGCAATGCTAATCATGATCATGTACATTACTAAAAAGTATTTTAAAGGGGAATCTCCATGAACAATGTCATATTTTTTTAGCTTATAAGTCAGCTTATAAGCATACGAAAACATGTCATCAGCTGACTCATAAGTTGAAAACGATTTATAAGCAGTTTCAACCAGCTCATAAACACATATAAACACCCACTAAATTTGATTCGGTGAAAATAAAATAAATATTTTGAAAAATAAAGATGAAAAAGAAAAGAATACTTGGAACCGAAAATATAGGGAGAATAGTAATGCTCTTAGGGAGTAGTTTGTTACTTACTCCCTCCGTCCATTAATTAACTTCCCGGTTTGACCGGGCACGCATTTTAATGCATGATAAAAATTGTATTGACTTTCCTAATATACCCTTAACATGCCTACTACCCCTTATGCTTCTCCACCAACGTGAGTCATCACCTCTCACTGCCAACGCTACCGCCGACGACTCTCCGGCACTGCCGACAACGATTCTCTGGCATCGCCACCGACGACTCTCCAGCACCATCGCTGATGACCTCTCTTGCTCTGGTTGCCACCATCCCCTCCACAATCCCCACCCAAGTAAATTTGTTCTGGATCTTCTTATGGAAGACAACACATCAGAAAAAGAGTAGATGCGCAATGTTTTAATGGCGGAAAAATAGCGGATCTAAGATTTTGACTGAGGCGGAAAAGAAAATTTTGCAAATCGAACATGGGGGCATCAGAGAATTTTAGATCTGTACAGTCCATGTTAGCAATGTCCGAAGAGGATTGGATCTGAAAGCCGCCTCGCTGCTCCACCATTACTTTCGATCGCCGCCTCACTCCCAATCAACGGGTGGCAGGCCAAAATCAGAAGGGGAAAGAAGAAGAAAAGATAAAAGAAGATGAAGAAGAAGAAAAAAGAAGATGATGACGATATAGTGGTGGGGACTGGTGGCTGGACAAAATCGTGAGAGAAGAAAAGAAAGGGGGAAGAAGAAAAGAAAGAAGAAGAAGAAGAAGAAAAAAGAAGAAGAAGAAGAAGAAGAAGAAGAAGAAGAAGAAGAAAAAAGAAGAAGAAAAAAGAAGAAGAGAAAGGAAGCAGGTGGCGATGGATTGGTTGGTGGAGAGAAGAAAGATGGAGAAGATAAGGATGGGATGGTGGTGCGGCTGAGAATGAAGAAGTAAAATAGGGGAGGGTAATAAAGTCATTTGATATAAAAAAAGTTGCCAAAAATAGTAATGGGAAGATAATTTGTGGACGGACGAAAAAGGAAAGTGAGAAGTTTATTTATGGACGGAGGGAGTATATTTTAGAAAAAAAGATGAGCCCCATCCCTGAGCACTTCTTCAAATTCGAACGGACGGTCATTCATAGAAGGTAAATTGGATTTTAATTGCAGATGTATGGTAGAGAGTAACCAAAGTCTGATACTTAACATAGTTATCTCTAGCACAATTGACAGAATTCAAACTCATATTTATTCTTGATACTTTTCAGAAAAGAAGTGGGTATGTACTATGTAGTCCAACCCCATGCCATCACTCAAAAAGCCCAAAGCCCCAAATAAAAACATTCTTTATTTTCCCACGCATATATATATATATATATATATATATATTCGTCTCCCCCACGTCTTTCTTTCCTTCTTCCCATTCCCCCCACCCAAAACGCGCACTTATCCAATCCATTTCTTCCCATTCTTCCCAACGGAATCCATCCATCCACCCCATCAAATCCAATCAGTATAATAATGTTGGAAAGGAAAGGGCGGCGCAATGTTATTAATAATGTGTCCTTCTCCCGGCGGCCGGCAATAGTACTGGTGGTGGTCTGCTGCCTTGCCTTTGGGCCGCTCCGGACCACCGGCGCCGCCGCTCAACCACCGAACATTAGCAGAGCAAGTTTTCCCGATGGATTTGTTTTTGGAACTGCTTCTTCTGCTTACCAGGTTTAATTTGTTAGTTACGACTAATTACATCCAAATCTCATTTCTCGTTTAAGGCTTTATTTATTTACATCCAATGCACTTTTTTAATTCATTTTATCTTGTAATTTGTATATTAAAAAATTATAAAAATTATATATTAATAATCTATATGTTAAGACAAATCAAACAAGATCACACATGACTATATTTAGGCTTACACATTGAGAGAATTTGGTGAATCAAAGTGCCTAGATGAACAGTTCCAAAAGTCAAAAGTGGACAAAAATTGGGGAACGGAGGGAGTATAATATTTTTCATTAATCTTTTGGATTATTTTTTAAATAATAACCCTGGGAATAGCTAAAGCCCTTTATACTTTCGTTTTAAGATTGTGAAATACTTCGTAGCTGATAGCATTTAGCTTTAAGGCTTTCAAAATTGATCTGAATTATTAAAAAATTATCTAAAATATTAATATTAATCGAAAATGTTACTTTGAAACATGTCTCAAATATAATGTTAATGTTAAGCTTCTTTATGACTCAAATTTATGGGGAGTTTTTCACTTGTGTGTTTGTGTGGGGAACAAAATTGTACTCCCCTCCGTCAAAAATTTGCGCCCTTTAAAGTCATTTCCATTTCTATTAAAAAACCACTCTTACCCATTACTTTTTCATACTTTACACATCAGATCATACTTTTTTTCTAATAATCTACACATCACATCCTACTTTTACCATCACATCAAGAGTATTTTTGGAAAGTCAACACAAAATTATCCCTCCTTATTTTACCACTTTAGTCAAACCGTCCCAATCTTTATGGGACGGAGGGAGTATAAGGAAAGAAATGATGACACGAATATTAGGATTAATTATTACATCATCTACGGAGTATTATTTATCTAGTTTTAATTTTTTGTAGTCAACAAAAATCTATTTTTAGTCTATGACTAAATAAAGAATACATACATATTTCAGATTATTTTTCCAGTTTTGACTTTTTGAAGTCAATCCAAGATCTTTTGGCCCGGTAGCCAAAGAACGTGCAAAACTCCGTACTTATTGAATTTATTTTTTAGCAAATGGGCATAGGAATAAAAATGTAATTTACATATTTAAAAATTACATAAAAAATTTTGTGAAACAAGTGATGACATGAATATTTTATTTTACCAAATAATCAATAAAAACATGAAAACAGATAAAAAAATTATCGAAAAGTTGAATAGAAATTGTGTAATCTATTTTGGGACTGGAAGAAAATACAAAACAGTAATGTGTAATTGTGTACAACAACAATAGATCGTGAAACTCAACGAGAAAAAGGAAACAAAAATTTAATGTGTGAATGCAAAGTTGGAGCCGGCCACAAGTCAAATTGCGTTTACATACAGCGCAGGACAGGGCCTCTTTGCCTTCCTTTCTACTTTAGAATTTTCTTTTCCATTGGATTTTCACCCTATTTTCAACTTGGATCTTTTAACATTTTTATTTGTAGATATATGTATTCTGTAATTTTTTAATCTCTATAAACCCTCCGTCTCAAATTAAATTTCACAATTGACTTTAGAAGGAAGTGTCAGGATAAAAGAAGATCGTGATTGAAATTTTTTGGTGAGAGAAGAAAGATTGCGAGACACGAATATTCAATTCCTTAAAAAGCGGGTGAAATCCTATCTTATATATATACTCCCTCCGTCCGGAAATGTTATTCCCATTTGACATTTTACGGTCTCCAAGATGGCACTTTGACCACTAATATCTTTATTTATACATGGATATATTTTATAAAAATTTAATATTTGAAAACTATATTTCAAAATGAATATATTCATATTAAAGTTATATCATAATACAATGTATTTTTTCCACATATCATAGTCAAAGTTTATAAATTTTGACCAAGAAAAGTCAAATGGAAAGAATATTTCTGGACGGAGGGAGTATGTAAAGTGGAGTTCATTTGTTGTAGTGTTGACATGCCACGTGTGCATCCACATGTGCACCCACTAATGAGGTGGACATATGCATTTCAATTCATTGGTCCATTTAGATTTTTTTAAAAGATCTTTGAATACATTTGTATAAAACTTTTTCATTCTTTAATAATTCTATAAATATATATTTCACTATTGTAAAATATACTCCATATTATATATATATATATATATATATATATATATATATATATATATATATATAATTATTTTTATACTATCCACACCTTATTTTAGCTTACTACTTTTCAAAAAATGATTATATAAATTTAATCATGTATGCATATTTATTAATTAAATACTTTGTTTCAAATATTTTATCTTATTAAATTACTTATTTTATTGCTACATATATTTTTTAACAAAGTAAATAAAATAAAATTGGTTTAATTAAAGGGTGACAACTGACAAGTGACATTATGACACACATACAATCTCTAATGATGTATCATTAGGTAATTAATCCAACTGTTATTAAAATGTTTTATTAATTAAAACTATTTTTATTAGTACTTAATTCAATGACCATTAATTTTGTAGAATTTGTTTGTTTCAAAATTAACATACCAATATATATTCCACTAGTTTAAAACATATTTTGTCACTATTAGAAAACTAAAACAACTAAAATTATATTTATAGAATCTCAAAAATTTAGAATATATACGCGCTCGTGCGAAGCACGGGGTTAACACTAGTATGTTTTTATAAATATCTTTCCAACAAGATGAATATTAGAGCATTTCATAAAATAAAATAGATTTTATTTAAAGCAAATTAAATATAAATAACACAGAGTATTAATCAATTACTATTATAAACTGAAACACTCTCTTCTTTTGGGGCATGGAGAGTATTGAATAATTAATGACCAACCATCTTACTTTAATATAGATGGATTTTTATAGTAGTAGTGTTTAGTTATTCCACTTTCAATAAAGAATAAAGCTAGGTGTTCACCACTTTCTTTACATTATTTTGTACCCCTAAAGTTTTGAACTTACATAAAATGATTAAAAAAAATCGTCCTAACATTTTATACAAGTGTTGGCCATCTAAAAATAATGTACAGCTAACATGGTCCTTTATCAATAAATGTTCCAATTAAGAAATTCACTCAATGTGATGTACGGACATGCCTACTCAAAACGACCCACCAAGTTCACATTAAATTGCATCTATATACTCCTACTATTGCCTAATATTGCTTGTGTCCTTCACACATAAAAAAAGAAAAGAAATTCGGTCCCCTATCCTTCTCAAGATGGGTCAGATAATTATGTATTCCACCCATCATTTCTAAATTAGTCTCTATTATGACTTTTTAAGTACTTTTTTGATATTATAACATAATTTTGTCACCTCTTGTTTTGTTAAACTTTTGACGCAAATTTTAAATATGTAAGTCTTATTTTTAATTTCTATATTAATTGTAAATAAAATGAATTATTAAAACTTAAAAATTCATTTCGTTTTACACTGCACTTTTACGTAAAGTGTAAAACATTTTGGGACGGATGGAGTATAAATAAATCATTAAAGGTAAGTGTGCACCATGAGAATGTTGCAAAATTGGATACATGAACTAATAGTCAGTCTAGTTTGGGACTGGGCTGTCACATGACGATCTTTAATTTAACACATGATTTGTGTGCAGTATGAAGGTGCTGTGAAGGAAGATGGAAGGGGGCAATCCATATGGGACACCTTTGCTCATACATTTGGTATCTTATGAATTTCAAATTTTCTTTCTAACCCATCCTCTTGAACTTCATATATATGTTGGAGCCTTAATCTTGATTTTGTTTTCCTTTTAAATGTTGGGATAGGATTCAAGATTTGATAAGAATCACTTGACTAGGCTATAAGACACCTCGGTGTAATCATACTGATGTATTGAATTAATCGGCTCTCTCTGAAATGTACAAGAACTTGCTTTGATATTATGATAGAATTCGGGTTTGTGTAGGAGTCACAACTAGACTAAGATTTATAGGCAAAACCGGTATACGGAGAAGAAGATTAGATTCAATTGCTAAGCTAGTTTAACTCAAGATCATAAGATAAATGTAAAATCTGTATTTTTTTCAATGATCAATACTAAACTATATACATCACTGCAATGCCTAATTTTGCAGGAAAAATAGCTGATTTCAGTAATGCTGATGTTGCTTTAGATCAGTATCATCGCTACGAAGTAAGTATTTTCTCTGCGTAATGGATTTTATTTTTTATTTGCTTGAATACTTTTCACATTCTATCTTTCCTGCTAGTTCCTGAATTAGAATTAATCAATGAAATTATCATTTCCTTGCAAGCTCTCTAATTTGTTTCACTTTTAACTCATCACAAACAGGAGGATGTCAAACTTATGAGTGACATGGGAATGGATGCCTATAGATTTTCTATTTCTTGGCCAAGAATTTTCCCCAGTATGTAGAACCCTATGTTCAATGTATAACCCAAATACAGAAACTTACAGAATGTTAATTTGAAATCTTTTTTTTTCTCTTTGGGGGTGTGTGGCTTACCATGTTTAGATGGAGTTGGAGAAATCAATCAGGCTGGGGTTGATCACTACAACAAGCTCATCAATGCTTTACTTGCAAAGGGTGATTTTTATTTTTTTATTTTTTTGTATGAACTAAAGCATTTTTCTTCATTAAAATTGTCTGCAATTATTTGCGCAAATAAAAGTCTGCACTTTTTTTTTTTTTTTGAATTTCAAAATCTTGGGTATGCAGGAATTAAACCATATGTGACTCTTTACCATTGGGACCTTCCTCAAGCACTAGAAGACAGATACAATGGCTGGCTCAGCCCACAAATCATGTAAATATTAAAGTTTCACAACAAAACTATATATATTTGCATTCACATGCATCATGAGTATGGATTCAATTCCAAGTATAACTCACTCTCTACAAAAAAAACTTGTAGAAATGATTTTGCAGCATATGCAGAGACTTGTTTCCAGAAATTCGGTGACCGGGTGGATCATTGGATAACCATCAATGAGCCACACACCATTTCTGTCCAGGGGTATGATGTGGGCCTTCAGGCACCCGGGCGGTGCTCCATATTCCCTCGTTTCATCTGCAAGGCGGGGAACTCTTCAACTGAGCCTTACATTGTGGCTCACAACTTGATCCTTGCCCATGCCACCGCAACCGATATCTACAAAAGGAAATATCAGGTTCAAGATCTAAATCAATCAAAATCTCAAACTTGTAGTTATATGCCCGCGAAAGGTTTTATACTCTATAAGGTGTTCAAACTCAGGATGTCTGGGTCAACAAGGTTTTGATGGAACCATGTTAAGGAAACTTGTGGTCACAAGCTTAGGAATAGTTTCCTAGTCTAAGATTGTGATATCATGCTCTCTTTTGTTGCAGCCAAGACAACAAGGAAAGATTGCGATTTCATTGGACAGTTTCTGGTATGAACCCCTAACGAACTCTGCTCAAGACATTGAAGCCCGACAAGTAACACTTGACTTTAAATTAGGCTGGTAATTCGTCCTCACACATGTTGCATTTCAAGGTTTCTCTGACATTTATGAATGTTTTTTTTCCTTGACACTGTAAAAACATAACGGTTTGATTGGGTTCAGGTTTCTTGAGCCTCTAATCAAGGGGGACTACCCTAGCTCGATGAAGAGCAGGGTAGGGGATCGGCTGCCTCAGTTTTCTGCAGCTCAATCTGCCCTTGTGAAGGGCTCTTATGACTTCATCGGTGTAAATCACTACACAACATGGTACGCGAGCAAAAACAAAACCAACATTCTCGAAATGCTCCTCCACGACTTCATTGCTGACGCTGGCTCTCTTACTCTCCGTATGTGCACTACATCGTTTCTCACAAAAAAAACATTTTTTTTAAAATTTTTTATATTTGTTCCATGTGGACGACGTTGTGTTGTTTTTGTTCTTTTTTCCACAGCATTCAAAGGCCTGAAACCAATAGCAGATAAGGTAATAATATCATGGGCTCATGGCCAATAGAATTTCATTAACAATAACTAACGACGACAATGTTATTCTCAAAGGGTATAATGGTAATTTGCAGGCGAGTTCGATATGGTTGTACATAGTCCCTCATGGAATGAGAAGCTTACTGAACTACATTAAGGATAACTATGGGAACCCTCTAGTGATGATCACTGAAAACGGTAGTAATTCTCTCTATATCATTACCAAGAACAAACCTTGTAAATCTTTCGACTACAGCTTGTTAAAAAGATCCAAGAATGAATGTAGGGATGGATGATGCGAAAGGGGACGGGGTAAAAGACGATAAGAGAATCAAGTACCACAATGACTATCTGACCAACTTGTTGGATGCAATCAAGTGAGTAATTTCAGTACATTTATATCTGCTTTGTACAACAGATCAAAAGAGCAATGGGTTTTTTTTGTTGATAATTGGGTTGGAAATGGATGCTGCAGAGATGGGTGCAATGTGAAAGGGTATTTTGCCTGGTCATTATTGGATAACTGGGAATGGAGTGCTGGGTTTTCTTCAAGATTTGGTCTTTATTATGTTGACTATAAACACAACCTGACAAGAATTCCTAAGGACTCTGTCAACTGGTTCAAGAATTTCCTGCATGCTTGATTCTTTATTAATTATTACTACAGCAAGGGTATGATTGTAAACCCCACCCAAGAAGATAATTAGGATGATTTCAATCCTTTTCACATTCAAGATTTTCTATGTAAAAGAAGAACTATTGGTTGTTATTCTATATCCATTCCCTTTATTATTCATACAAAATTTCCTTTATTCCTTTATCCATTGTCTGACCCTTGTAGTTTAGATCATTACTTTTTAAACTCTATATATATACATATGCTTTTTACTCATCCCCTCAACTTAATGTTAGTTGGATCTTAGATATAGATACATATGCTTTCTTTATACAAATAGAGATTAGTATGTATAATCTCATAGCAAGCTGTGCTAGGATTAACCCAATTAATGAAATAGCTTAATCAGCTCTGCTCCATCATATCTGCTACATACTTAGCCTATATATTAGTTTATACAGAGAGATTAATATTAGTATAATCTCATTTCCATAGCAAGCAAGCTAGCTAGCTAGCATCTTCTTCTTCTTTGGAAGCTCCGTTAGCACCAGTATTAAAAGAAACTGCATGCCTCGCCCAAGGTAAGCTTTACATTATATTTTTCATGGTCTTCTATCGAACATTTTGAACGTTAAAGCATATATTCGTACATGCATAAACAAATATTATCAAACTATAATACTTGAAACTACAAAATAGATTTTTAAAAGTGAAATTTGCTATTATGAAAGATTATATATCTGCAAGGCATTTTTTGAAATTTTCATTAACTCTTAGAGTATTTTTTATACTTTACATTAACTCAAATAATCATACGTTATGTTAAATACTACTATTTGGTAACTTTTATATATTTAACTCTAGATTAAGGCATTTTAATCTAAGGAATTTTTTTACTATAGTTCTTCAAAAAAAAATCTTATCATACAATACATGGGTATGACTGTACCTTCATACGGAGTTTTACGGAGTAAAAGTAAAAGTTTTCACTTGTTTCGCATTCCAGGCGGCACCATATCCCCAAGCAGGCCTTCATCGGGTGGTGGCGGGTCATGGCCCAATAAGAACGAATCCGGATTGGGCTCCCCATTGTCACTACTATTACTGTCGGGCCGGTTCTGATGCGACAACATGCCCAGAGAGGACGGCCCATCTTGAGGGAATTGTTGGTGGAGCCCAGTTGGGAGGTAGAACTGCGAGTTCAACGTGTATGGGTGGCCCACATATCCCGCCGCCGGGTCGCCCATAAATCCTCCGGCGGCGCCGCATCTGGGGTACCCCACGGCGTGGTGGCAGTGTTGCCCTTCGTACGTTGTGATCACAACCGTCGGGTCTTCCGATGACCGCTCCACTCTTTTCTTCACGGTGCATTTTGTATTCGTGCAACGGTAGTAACTTCTGAGTCCAAATAATAATAAAAGTTAAAAAGGTCAAAACTGGACAAATAGTTGGGTAAAAAAACGAAAGCCGACCTGGGAAAGGGGCTGTTTTTAACAGCTTTTTGGCCATATTTCCGCCACCTATAGCCATCTTCAAGATGATCGACTTCGCTTTTAGTCATGAAGGCAAAGCGAGGTTGTCTCATCCGCCTGCCCCTTCTTCTTCCCTTTGCATCTGGAAATAAACAACACATTTACATTGTTTAGTTTCATTAATATGGCTATGTATTTTTTAAAGCTCAAATTAATTAACATCATGTCAGGTAATAACATAATTATTTACTTCTTAATTTGCAGAGAAATCCATTTCAAGGAGGTTAAAAGCTTTGAAAGCATTCACAACCACTTTTTGAAAGCTACACTTATTAATGGAAAGAAAGATAGGTCCCCGGCCTTAATTATCACCATTGCTTCCGTGGAGAAGTTAACTACTCGTTCTTAAGTCTCATTGTATATTTTAAAATGTGATTATCATTGTTCACATTTGAGTTAATTATACTAGACTAAAACAACAAAAACAACAACAACAAAGTTGGAAACGACAATAATAGAGTCTGTGTACACAGATCTTACCTTTATTCGAAAGTAAAGAAGTTAGTTCTCAGAGTTTATTAAACTAGACTAGACAAATTAATGAACAAGGGTCCTAGTGAAAAAATTGGAAGTTCGTGAATAAACTTTGTGAATAAGATGTTAGAATATAAAAATCTTTCCTGGGCTACAACCACAATGTTTAAGAGGCTACGGGTTCAAAACTCAGCACTATTCATTTTTAAAAAACTTAAAGTTTCACGTTTAAGACGTGAAAAGACTATGCCTGCACATGAGAGAATGTGTTAGAATATAAAAATCTTTTTTGGACCACAATTTGAACTTTTAATTAAATTTGTTCCCTTAACAAGTTGAAAGAAAATACGAGTACAAAAATTGACCGAGTGAGTATATGCATGCATGTGTTCAAATTAAAGTTGAAACAAAACCCAAAAACCCTATATATACACAGAGAGAGAGAGAGAGAGATCCCATTAATATTCTCTGCAACACAAAGGCTAAGCAACCCACAAAATGATGCCTCATAGGGAAATTTCTGAAAATGAAGCATTTATTGCCACCATTAATTACCACCCCACCTATATATAGGAGTATGTAGATATATAGAGAAAGTGGATAGAAACGTACTAGCTAGTTTCAACAACCTTCATTTGCTATGCCATGGCTTTCTAAGCTAGCTAGCCAATTCGTATAATATGCATAAGCTTTCAACACAAGCAACATGCACCTACATACATACAACATATATATAGACTACGTAGTTTCAATCTCTCAAACTATACAAAGCTAGCTATAAATCTAACCCCCCCCCCCCCCACGATGTCCTTCATTCCATCAAGCTTCCTCCATTCTAAAAAAGAAGTTCCTGATTTGACTAGGTGTAATAATAAGGAAGTGTTAAATTGTAGTTAATTTCCAATTTTGTCATTGATGTGATTGTCAAAAGTAAGATGTAATGGATAGATTATTAAAGGAAAAGTATAATATGATAGATATGGTATGAAAAAGTAAGGGTAGAAGTGGTTTTTTAATAGAATGTGGAAGTATTTTATTGGAAGTAGAAAAAATGAAAGAAGAAGTGTTTTGGAGAACGGAGGGAGTATTGGACTTTTCTTACTATGGATTTTGCAAAGAGAAAAAAACTCTCCTTTCTAGTTTTAATTTTTTGCAGTCAAAATTAATAAATTTTAACCATGAATTAAATAAAATTAATTTGATTAGATTCATCTTGTAAAATAGTTTTTAAATATTATTTTATAAATTAATATACTCTATAATTTAATTAATTTTATTTAACTATAGCTCAAAGGTTGATACTGGTTGTCTTCAAAAAATCAGAAGTGGACAATCAGTCTAAGACGGAGGAAGTAACTAATAACAATGCTCCTTCGGTCCCGCAAAAAAAACAAAAAAAATCATTTTAAGGGAATGAGTAAAGCCTCAAAATTGTTTTCAGAAGAAAAAAATGAAAGAGAAAATATTTTTGTATGGACGAAGAGTCATATATGGAATGAAAGTGTATAAAGTTTACCGACACCACACTCAGCTCCGAGGTACGCCATAGATAGATGATAGATCACCATTAAAATAAAAGAATCTAAGGACAATTCACTACCGAAAACCCCACTTGGGACTTTATATAAATCACTGAGAATATACTTCCGAAGTTCTTACGTCCTTTCCTATATTAGAAAATAATGTTGATGCAAAAACCAATGAACATTAATGAAAGAGCAAATCAAAATTATACGGAATAAAAGAGTGGCAGTTACGTTCTACTTTGACTCAAAGGTTGTCCGACCCTCCTTTTCATTCTCAAATGGCATTGGTATGTGTAGCATTTGTAAGGCTAAGACCTTATTTGTGAATACGGAGCACTATTTTAATCAGCGTTAGCATTTTCTATAAAAGAATTATGGTGTTGAATAATTTTCAAAATGTTACCGCTAAATACTATTGAAAGTATTGCAAAAAAAAAATCTTCTCCCGTCGCAAAAAGATATTCCTGTTTCGATTTTTATGAAATTTAAGGAAGTGATATTTTTATGTTAACTTTCCTCCGTCGCAAAAAGATATTCTTTGATGTGATGTGAAGATTATTAGTAAAAAGCTGTGATGTGATAGGTAGTTTAAGAATTAATATGACTAAAAGTGGTTTTTTAATAGAAATGAGAAAGATTTTGTAAGAAATGTAAAAAAAAAAAGAAAAGAAAAAAAATTTTTGGAACGGAGGGAGTATGTATGAGACACAAAATTATTTAGTAAAATGAAAAGTAAAATATTTTTTTAGACTAGTTTTTGCTAATCGGAGCTATTTTTTTTAAAACAAATACGAAATATTTTTTCTTAAAATTAAGAACCTACTTGGAAATAGTGTTAGAGATTAGAGTTAGCGTTTTGAAAAAATCATATACAAGTAATTTTTAGCACTACCATTCTCGAAATAATCTACATCATTAAAATTTTATCTATAACGCTAATGGTAATTTCTAACGTTACTCTCAAATAGACCTAAGTAAATAGAAATTACTTTTTGAACTGAAAAAAAAAAAGAGAAAATGTTTTTATGGGATGTTATTGGAGTAGATTATACTCCGTATGTGAAAACGTGAGACAAAATTTGAGAGGAGTCCAAATTTAATTCTACGTAAAAAAGGGATTCACCCAGTTTTTTACCCCCCAAAAATCTGTACCCAAAAAGGTACAGTACCCCATATGCAGCACGCCATTCCCGCCGCAATAACGGCTGCGCGTAAACCACGCAAAATCCGAAATGCCGAAAAAGCCCACGCCTTTTCGCCAAATGGCGATACCAGTCCCCTTCCCCTCTTTCCCCAACTTACGTGAACGAGGCTTGACATTGGCGATCGGAGAGACTGTACGGAAGCGGAATGCATCAATTAATCGGCCTCCGATCGCTTCTAATTTTGATTTGTTTGAATGTTTAGAAGGCAGAGAATTGATTCGAGATCGCACACTCACGCTGATTCTGCAGGCGGCCGCGATCTCGATCCACCGGATGCGGTGGACTTCTCCGGCGCGTCGTCATCGGAGCTCGACGACGTCTGCTCTGCCGCACGAACCGCTGCCGGTTCCGATCCGCCCCCGCTCGGCGCTGCATTCGCCGCTGCCGGACCCTCCTGGACGGGGAACCTGTCGCTGCAGCAGTTTCCCGCAAAATCAGATCCGATCCTGCCGTGATCCGCCTGGAAACTCCAGCCGAAGTCGCCGAGTACGTTGCTGTCGTCGTCCTTCCCGACGCCGCCGAAGAAGTAAGCGCCGTCGGAATCGCAGCCTCCTCCGAGCGCTGCCCAGCTCGAATCGTCGGTTGTGAACTCGTCGACGATTTCGTCCTTTTGTTCGTCCATGTCGGGGAAGGAAATTATGAGGAAGTTAGGGTTTATGAACAGGGAGAGAGATGGAGATAGAGAGGGGGGGGGGGGGGGA
>OOIL02004481.1:1006514-1043459 GCA_900332095.2 Cuscuta campestris | reverse complement strand
TTTGAGAGTGAATTGTTGTTTTTTATTTTTTGGAGGCTTTTGGAAAGGTTGCTTTAATTAATTTGCTTCGCGTCAAGACAGAGTTGAGAAGACTGATGTGAAAGTGATGAAAAAAAAATTGAATAGAAAGAAAAGGTAAAAGCAAAAACAAAGTCACCGTCAACTTCTAAATTAGTGACGCTGATATTTTAGCACTCGCATTTCTAGATTGCCTTCCACGCGTATTAATATTGAGTTTTTCTTTTTTTTTGGGTTTCTTTAATGCTATTTTGTCCTAGAATTATATTTTTCCATAAAATGTTTCTATTTTGACTTTTAGAAAAATTTAAGGAAGAAATAAATTTGTGTTAACTTTCTATAAATACTTTTGATATGATTGGTAAAAAGTGGGATGTGATGGAAAGATTATGAGTAAACAAGTATGATATGAAGATAGATTAAGAATTAGTAGGAATAAAAATGGTTTTTTAATTGAAAAACAAAGACTTTTGTGGGACAAGAAAAAATAAAAAGAAACTCAAGTTTTTGGGATTGAGGTAGTATATGTATGTCTCATAAATTTTTTAAAAATCAAATTAAAAATGTATAGACTCAGTATTGTTTATAAAATTTATCCTTATAATATACTCTCTCCATCCAAGTTTATTTATCCAGTTTGACTTTTTCGATTCAAAATGAACACGCTTTGAACTTAATTTAAATAAAAATTATAATGTATTTTAACATAAAAAAGACTTTATTAGATTTTTCGTATTGAGAATTTTCAAAATTGTATTTCATTATACTATTATACAATACAAATTGAAAGTAATTGAAGCTCAAAGTTTATCCAATCTTACTCGAAAAAAATCAAACTGAACATGTATATTGCGACGGAGGTAGTTCTAAGTTAGGATATGATTTGTATGACAACATACTACCTCCGTCTAGGGGTGGACACGGTACCGGTACGGTACCGTGACCGGCAACGGTACCGCCGGTACCCGCCATCGGCACGGCCGGCCGGGACGTTCCACCGGTCCCGGGAACCAGTACCGGTACCGCCCCCCACGGTACCGGTTCCGGTACCCAATTTTCGATACCGGTACCGACACCGGCAGTACCGGTTCCGGTTCCGGTACCTTTTTCTTTTTTTTTTTGTCCATCCTCCACCTCCAGCGGTCCAGCGTTCCGGCTCCAGCAAGGCGGCTGCAATTCCTGCAAAAAAAAAGTAATAAAACAAGTTAGTGGGGGTGGGGGAGTGGGGGAGACATATTTAAATAACAAGATTTAAATAACAATTACATTTTTAAATTTTTTTATTTCATTCTTTCCTTTATAAATTGCATTTTTATATTTTTTATTTCATTCTTTTTTTTAACAATTGAACATTTACAATTTTACACTTTAAAAATTTATTAAAAAAGCAAAAAATAATAATTTGGGGGTGACCGGTCCGGTACCGGAACCGCCGGTCCGGGTACCAGAACCGGTACCGGCCGGTCCGGTCACGGTACCGGTACCAAGGGGTGGCGGCACCGGAATCGGCGGTTCCGGTACCGGAACCGTCCCGGAACCGTACCGTGTCCACCCCTACCTCCGTCCCTGAGTATTTGTCCAGTTTTGACTTTTTTCAGTCAACTGTTTTCAACCTTTGATCTATAATTAAATAAAATATATATTGTATTTTAATAAAATAAAATAATATTTTGAAAATATTTGATATAATAAATCTAATAAAATTTTTTTTTGTGTCAATATCTAATATCATTTTTATTTAATTTGAGGTCAAAGTTTATCAATTTTGACCGAAAAAAGTCAAAAGTGGACAAATACTCAAGGACGGAGGGAGTATTTAGAATATAATATGAAATTGCTCAATTTTATGGCATTTCTTAGTTTTTTTGTATTTGAAAAGTTTTCTGGGACGAGAGAAGTACAAAATACTTCCTATATTTGATATTAACAATTCATCAGGACCTTTTAGGTTTAATGAAAAATGAACGTAGTTATAATAGTTTTATCTTTACATTTGTTCATTTCTCAATGAATCTAAAAAGATGTAATGGATACTTATATGGAATGAAGGTATCTGGTATATATTCCATATTTCAATTTATAATTAACTATTGAAATTATTTAAATTAAATTTATTTTTTAAAATGAAAGAATAAACAATGAAATTTGCATCTTTCTCTCACAAAATTTAGGGATTCAAAATGAGTATTCAAACAAGTCCCCTTAATGGAGTGAATCAAAAGACCAACTTAGGTATGTTTCTTTTACATATTCTAATTAAAATTAAATGAGACGACTAAACAAGATCGGATCGATTAAATTTAATCAGATCATATCATATCCAATCAAATACAGAGTACATAGTAGATCAGACAAAAAGAACGCAATCTCAAAGAAAGTTAGAGGAATTATTTATCACACCACTTCTTCAAAATGAGTATTCAAGTAAACAAATCTAGTATAAAGTACATTTAATCATTTTATGTGTTGTTCCATCGAGCTAAATTACTAAATTATGGTAAAATTCTGTTTTATTCTAGTTTTACGTAAAGATCTGTTTTATTTTAATTTTGATTCATATATAAATGTAATAAAAAATAATTTCAGTCAAATATGAAAATAGAACTATTTGACGAGAGGGAGCCGTGGGACAATTCTTGATGGATGATTGTGTATACTCCCAATATGATTTTTATTTTCCTCAAAAAAAATTGTTTGTTTTTTTATTCGAGGACATAATACTTCCCACTGACAAAATTCTTAATTATTGAGAGCCACCAAATTGTCTGCGAAGGGCATCTTGTTTTATGTTTCCCCTAATGAGGAGCATCTACATTTGATCCACCAATTTAAACAATTATTGAACCATTTATATGTCTTACGCCATCTCTCATATACCTTCATTTACGGAGAACTCATTAACCCAATAAACTCATCTCTAATTTAAAATTATATCTTCATTTATCGTTTATAAACGAAAATTATAAGGTCATCTGGTCATGTGTTATAGCGGACGTGACAAGCTAGGAGCTTGATGGGAGTAAAAATATAGGAGTATGATGTAGAGTGATGGAAAATATATGTTATGATAAGTGTGATGAAATATGTCAAGGTATGAATATGTAGTAAATATGAATCGGACTGACTGATTCAGATTGGGGATTGGCTAACCGGATAACAAACCAGTCTAGTCCAGCCCTTCAGACCGTTATCCGCATCGAACCACCGAAAATCAGTAAAAAAACCGGTGAAAATTAGTCGGTTAAACCTGCCTCTTTTTTTTCTCGAGAGTTTTAAAAATTCAAATCAAGGATTCCAACCCCTGGCCTCATTGGAGTTGCTTTGAGCTGTTGACCACTGAACTGGGAAGCTTGGTGTGGCACTCTAATACATTTGTCCATATTATACTCAATATTCTGTAAGTACAAAATTATTTTTCAAATAACTTTGAAAAGTATAATGTTTTAGTCTTCTAAACCATTGATAATAATATAGAGTGCATATCACACAAATATTTTATTTATATACATATTTTAAATATTGGGTAAATTATTTGAAAAAATTATATCATCTCTTATTTTATTAAAATTTTAAATATATATATATATATATATTTTTAATTTAATGCCACAACTCAAGTAAATTAAATTACTTATAACTTTAGTCAAACATCATAATTTTTATTTATAAATAGATGAAGTACTGTTTTGTTTACTCATCACACACACACACATATTCAACCAGACAAACCACTAGTTCAAGCAGGAACCAGTACTTTGATTGGTTTTATCGCAGGTTCAGTTCTACTTAGTAGCACAACACATTTACAGTCTCATATATGTACACCTCCATATAGTAACAATAGTATGAATTAATAAACACCTAACAAAGTGTAAACATATACAAAGCAAAAGATTACCATCAAAGCTCAAGGAAGGCCAAAAGCTAGTTAATCTTCAAACACAAATGAATGAACCCATTCCAAGGGTCCCCAGAACCGGCCTGATTGCATCAAGAACGCTGATAAATCCTCCAGATTGAATCAAGAACACTCATGAATCCTCATTCTTTATAGGAACCCATTTGGGAGGCGAGCCCCTTGCGCGCGATAAGTACCCTATTACACAACCAATGACAACTCCTAACACTAATAACCCAACATCTTTGAGAAGCCATGCCAATTCGGACTCATCCCATCCTCTCATTACTTTAGGCTCGTCGCTCTTCTGTCTCCTATCAACCACAGTGTTAATGCTGCTGCTGCTGCTGGCACCATCGCCATTGAGAACTTGACCTGAAGCCAATATCTCTACTGAGTCGTGCACTTCCCCATCATGGTTTCCAATATAAGAAAACTTGAGTTTCTCCTTTGTAGCAACGAGTTTCGTGTACCCAAACTGGCCCCCGCGATACAGAGACCTCACGGGTTGGGGGAATACCGGAACATCTGGGTGGGCCGCCCGCGGTTCCCATATGGGCTGCCAATCCTGTCCGGCCATCCCAATCACGACATGCACCGGGAAAGCCTGCCATCGCTCCCCATTCAACCCTAGGCTTCCACATGTGAAGTTGTTTAGCGGGCAGAACCTCTCGTACCTGTGAACGTGGCCCCACAGTGCAAGACTTACATTGTTGCTCACTAGAAGAGGCTCTAGGTGCTCTAGCATTTTTTGCCTAATAGGGGCATCTCTGTACTCATTGCTTGTAGTATACATTGGTCTGTGTCCTTGAAACACCACATATGGGGTCTTTTTCCTATCAACCGATTCTAAGTCGTTCTTCAAGAAGTCGTATTGCTTGCTGCCGCGAAGGAAATTGGTTTCGGTTGACATGAAAACGAAATGCAGGAGTCCAAAATCAAACGAGTAGTACAGATTCCGGGTGGGCGGAGCACGCATCCCGGTCGGTTCGGATGAATTTCCGGGCATATGGAACCTAAGACTGTAGGGCACCCCACATTCACCTCCACCGTCCTTTCCATAGCTAGACCATTCTGGTTTCCAAGGCTGCAGTAGCCAATCGTACTCATGGTTACCGATGCAAACATGGTAAGGGACTCTGGATGCAACAGGCTCTATCTGAGCAAAGAAGTTGTCCCACAACCAAGCATAGCCCCTAGCATAGCTGATGTCACCAATGTGGGACACAAGGGCAGGTTTGTCCCCGAGGGCTTCTATGTCACGGGCAATCCATTTAAGTGTCGATATGCTTTCGTTTTGGGTGCGCACAAAAGTAGTGTAAGGCGTTGCAGTCCCCATGTCTCCGAATAAGAAAGCTATTGTCTCGCTTGAGTCCCCATGTGGAGGAGACACAAAAGAGTGAGTTGTACTCCAACCTCCGGCATTACTCCCAACCTGTATTGTCATGTATCAAGGGTAAATATTGTGCATCAACTGATAAAATGCAGCCATTGCTCTATGGTCTAAACCGTAAATACTGATTCCAAGCCTTGAAGTCTAACTAATATACCATTCATTAATATCTTCATCTTGAAAGACATAAACATACATGAACCAAGAAAATGAATCCCATAACCATAAATTAACATGGTCCTAGTAATCGGATCTCAAAATACTAAATTTACATGATTCGAGAAATTGATACACAAACCACCAAATTAACATGATCCAAGAAAATGAAACTCAAACCCCCAAACTGATACTATCCAAGAAAAATGATATTCAAATTACAGCTTAAACATATATGCCAATCACCAAACTAGATAGTCATATACAGAGTGCATGTATGAGTGGGAAGCACATAAGAAATTTTTGAAAAGCAAATTACATAAATGGATGAGAACAAAAAAAATAACTCAAGAAAATCCAATCGGAAGATCGATTTGCGAAGATTCTACGAAAAACAATAAATCTTAACTTGGAAACAAAGATGTTTCAACCTGTCAGTAAACAGATAGAGGCTTCTTTGTGTAGCAAAGCTGCAAGAAGTTTGGATTAATCATTTAGGGGCATCGACATAGAAATTTCTAAAGGAAAACAAGCAGCCATGAATGTACTCAGTATCTCGAGTGTCTACATAAGAATAATCTGAACAATGATGATGATGATGATCACCTGATAATAATGTATTTTCCCCATTGACAAATTGGTCATTACCCCATCATGTATGTACCCAGGATCTCTCCACCCAATGCTCTGATTAGCTGGAGCATCACACATGTCCTCTCTTTCGTACCGCCCCACCTCAGTACCCACGACCCGATCCAGATTCCCCCGGGTCAACCCATATCTAATCGAGCTCTCCTTCCCATCGGGCGTGACGAACATGACACGCATCTCGCCCTCCCGGCCCGTCACGGCCAGACGGATCTGCTCGGGCCCGCGGCCAGTCTCGAACCGGATCTCGTCGGACCGAGCCAGCAGGTGCTTCGTCCCGGGCAGCGGGTTCTGGTCGTGGTCTTGGCGCCTGGGGTTGATCTCGGACTCCGACCATCGGAAGATCCGGAACTGGTATGCGGATCGGAGGTTGACGAGCGGGAAGGAAATGGAGCCAGATCCGGCCTCCCATCCGGGCGAGGAGGAAAGGAAGAAGTACCCGATGAAGTTTTTGTTGGATGAATCGGGCGGCGAGTAGATCCCGACCCAGTCGAGCTTGGATGGGGAGTCAATGCCGGACCATCGGATCGTGATCGGGTCGCCCGATCTGAGGACGGTAGGTGGGGCGACGGAGATAGAGACCTGTGATGCAAAAGATGAGGAGAGATTCAGAAGGGTGGAGAAGAAGAAGAAGAAGATCTGAGGGATGATCATGTTTCATATCAGTAGTGGGTACATGTTTGGGAGAATCATAAATGGTGTCTGGTAAATTAGTTTGAAGTGGCATTGGCTTCAGATGGCGGCAAAGCCATACAGAGTTGAGTGAGGGACAGAGACTGGTTGATTAGAGCACTGGTAATGGGCATCACGCCCACCGGTCTGATAGCAGGTCGGTGGGCGTGATCGCCGGTTTTAACGCCGGGGCGTTAAACACCGCTCTCCATCGGCTTCATCCGGGCGTCATTTGTTCGTCGTCATTGGTTTGACGCATCTCCCCCCTAACGCCTAATTTAGCCGTTGAAACCCAAAAAAAAAGAAAAAATTTAATTATTTTTTTTATAAATTTCAAACCCCCCTCCCATTCTCACACCTTCAATCTTCTTCACACATTTTTCAATTTCAAACTCCCCCCTCTCTTTTGAACACGAAACCTTCCGGCTCCGGCTTCTTTCCCGACAATCTCGAGCCTCACGAGTCCGCGATGTGGTATTTCCAAGAATACGGGAATCATCCGCCGATGTTCGAGACGCAACAATCAGTATACGTCGAGCGAGATTCGGTTCCAGAGACTCAACTGGAACCATCCGGCTCCAAAAAAAGTGCACGCCGGAAAAGCCACAAAGCAAAAGGCACGATGACCGAGGCGGCACGGTCAATCCAAAAGTGGATGCCGGAGGAAGAGTGCTTATTGGCGTCGGCTTGGGTTGATGTCTCCGAGCATCCAATCGTTGGTAAAAAATATATGTTTTCTAATATATTTATGTTTTTATTTATATAAAATTATATTTAATCTTGTCATAAAAAAAATTCGTGTTATACTTTTTTAAACGTTCGGAGCAAACGAAGGATGCGATGTGGGATCGTATCGAGGAGAAGTTCTTCACGGCGATGAACAAGGATGGCTCCTACCGTACCCGGGACCAACTCACTTCCAAATGGAGCCACATCAACCGTAAAGTCCGAAAGTTTATCGAAGTTTACGAGGAATGTGCCCGGTCCCGGAGGAGCGGGACGAACGACGCCGATGTTCTCCGGCTTGCCACGACCCGGTATCAAGATGACGGGCACCAAGGCAAGATGCCCATCGATCTTTGGAGGATTTTGAGCCGTTCCCCGAAGTGGCAACAACTCAACAATCCCGACGGCGGATCGTCAAAGAAAAGATCCTCCGTCGACGCCGAGGTTGAGGTCGTCGACACTATCGGTTCGTCCAAACAAATGCCTCCCTTCAACGTTGCAGATTCTGATGACGAGGACCCCATCCCACGGCCGATCGGAAGAAAGAAGGCAACATCCATAGCCTCGGGTTCGGTAGGGTCCGGCTCTGTTTCTGTTTCTTCTCGCGACGAAATCGGTCGGGCAATGGTTGAACAACTTCGGGTGTTCAATCTTCAAAAGAAGAGAGGGTGAAGCTAAAGGAGCAGGAGATGAAGCGAAAGGAGCAGGAGGACGAGATCAAAATCATGGAAACCGACCTTTCTACGTTATCGGGTTTCAAATAGATGATCTACGAGCAAAGACAAAGAGAGATCAAGGCGAAATATAATTTACCTTAGTTTTTTTATTAATGTATCTTTTTTATTATTGTCGTTTTTTTAAGTTTAATGAATGTAATTTTTTAAATTTTAAATTATTGTCGTTTCAATTTCTTTAAATTTAATGAATGTATTTTTTTATTATTTGTGTTTCAATATAATTAAATAATAAATTAATTACATTTTATTAATTTAGTTTTAGAAAATGTATATTTAAAAATGTAAAAAATGAAGGTTTGAAGCCCCAGTTTGAAGCCCCGGGGCTTCAAACCCATTTCCAGTGAATCTGTGAGGTAAGTTAAAGCTGATGTGGCAGAGAGAGAAATTTTGAAGCCCCGGTTTGAAGCCCCGGGGCTTCACAGGTATTTCCAGTGCTCTTAGGGTTGAAGATTTAGGCTATGTTTGGTTAATGTAATCTTACATTTTTTTGTCAAACTAGAAAAATATTAAAACTTAATAATTCTTTTAAATTTACTTTAAAGAGTATTTTCATATATATTCTATTTTTTTGGTATCAATATACAATATAAATTTGGAATAATTGATGATTAAAATATCTAATTTGACTTAAAATGAGTTTTTTGTGCCTCTTACTCTCAAACTTTTCAAAAACTATATATATTTCTCTTGATTTTTAATAATTGCACCAATGGGCCTAAAGTTTTAAAAATGTTGTATATGTAAGATTTCACAGGACATTAATCACACGCTCATCAATATACTAATTGGAGTTTGATGAAGATGTCATGGATTGATGAAAAAGTTGGTCGATTGATGAATAGCTTGATTGCGTGATGCCCGAGCTTCCAATTTGGCTACCATTAGCTGAAGCGAGAATAGTCATCTGGACTTTCGAGAGGTTTAATATATACAAATCATCCTAGATAAGAGTAAAAGAGCATGAAAAGACCAAAATAGAAGTCCTAAGTCTCATAATATCAAAATAAAAATATAATGGTAGTGTAATGTAAGAATGTGTGTTGTGAGTGTGATGAAAAATGATGACAATGTTATATTGCAGTGTGATCCATCAACTGTCAACGGCCCTCAGCGGCACTCTAGTTGCTGCCGACTGGTGGTGACAAATGACAACGTATCAATTATAGTGTGACAATTATAATATGACAATATGGTGCGTGTGGTAGCGTAATAATGTCAGTGCATGTGAACTCCTATTTTGGTCTTAAAAGCCTTAGGGACTCCTATTTTGATATTTTTTATACTTTTTTATTCTATCTAGAGAGTTTCCCCTTTAAAATATAAAAAAATGTTTGGGAAAGCGTATTACAGAATTTGCATGCAGTAAATGAGTTTAGGTAAATCCACAATTGTACTGGACAAGCGTGTGATTAACGCACTCTGAAATCTGACGCAAAAAGATCATTGATGCAATGTTTTAAAAAGCTTAGGGACTTTTGGTGCAATTTTTAAAACCAATGGGGAATCGTTCAATTTTAGAAGAGTTGGGAGTAAATGAAACTTCTTAAATGTTAAAATTAGACGAACACATTAGAAGAACAGAGAAAGATACAAATACTCAATGGGTGATCGTTATACAATATGGTATGGTACTTAGCTCATACTGATACTGTACCAACTATCTTGGTTCGGTATGTGATTTTACGTTATACCGATCCTGCTCCGGAAGCATCGGTTTTATATGTTTCGGGATGATTCGATATTGATTTCGGTACAAACCGGGATGAATATATAGGTACCTAGTTTAGACCATAAAATGTACGGAGTAACAAGATCTCTAATTATATTTTTGACAAAATAAAAGTACATATAACCAACGAAATATAAAAAATTTAAAAATGAAAAATAAAATGCAAGAAACGCCAACGAAAGTTAGTTTATACTCCGTAATTCACAAACTAAAGAGAACGAGTGATAAAAATGTATTATTTCAAATGCTTGTTAATATTCTTATACAAAAAAATAAAAAACTCTTCTTAAAGTGCAACTTACATATAATGAAATCAAACCAAATTGTCTATAAAAAATTTTATTTAATGAAAAAAATATAAGAAGATTATTATTTTTATAATATATTAGTATATATATTCCATTCAGGGATTTCGGTATAAGAAGTAACCTCAAATCGTTTTCAAATATCGGACTGACCGTTCAATTCAGTATGGTTCGATTATTTTGTGGTACTTTATCATTTCGCTATTTTTTGGTTCAGTATTCTTGATTTTTTTGGTAAAATGTTGGGATTGGTCGGTCTTTGCTCACCCAGTCACCCCTATAATACTCTTTATTAACTAAGTTGTTTATTTTTTGACTATACAAAATTTTAAAAGTATACGGAGTCTAAAATTTAACTACAGAGTATAAAATAAATATTACCGGAGTAAAAATTACTCCCTCCATTCCATTCAACCATAAACTTTTTATTTTGAACAACGCGTAAAATTTCATCTTTTTTTAAAATTATTTTATTTAATACTACCTCCGCTCTTGAGTATTTGTTCAGTTTTGATTTTTTCAACCTTTGACTCATAATTAAATAAAATATATATTGTATGTTAATTAGAAAAAATAATATTTTAAAAATATTTGATACAATAAATCTAATAGAATTATTTTTGTATCATTATTTAATATCTTTTTAATTCAATTTAAGTTCAAAGTTTACTAATTTGATCGAAAAAATCAAAAGTCGACAAATATTCAGAGACAGAGGAAGCACATAAAAAGTAAAAATTATATCATTCAAAAGTAAGTCAAAATTTTTACAAAAGAAGATGTGACAAAAATATATTAACTTATCGAGTGATTCTAATAGTAATTGAGAAATTTATCGAATTATTGAAAATTGAAAAATTAAAAAGTTAAAAAAAATAGAGTAAATACAGAGCACTGGCTCAAAGTTTCACACTTTTACGGTAGCAGGGTTGCTAGGGTTTCGCGTTCGCCGCATCTTCTTCTTCTTATTCGTCTTATCTTCTGCACCTACAGGAGCAATGGCGGAGCAGGTACGTCTCTTTTTCGCATAATATCAACTACACACATTTTCTCTACCCATTTTAGTTATAATTGCGGAAGGATTTTATTGATTCGGTTTGTTTTGCAGACTGAGAAGGCTTTCTTGAAGCAGCCAGGAGTTTTTCTCAGGTATGGAGAATATGCTTATCTAAACGCATCTTCTTGCGATTTTCCCATTCGATTTCATCTAGTATATGTAATTTATTGAGAGAAATGGCAAATCAAGGTTTTTGGTTAAAAGATCCGATTTTCATTCCCGTCTGCAGCTCGAAGAAAACGGTTAAGGGTAAGAGGCCCGGAAAGGGAGGCACCCGTTACTGGAAGAGCATTGGGTTGGGGTTTAAGACTCCTCGCGAGGCTATCGAAGGTTTGTATAGATTCTTTCAGTCTTTGTGTTCTGTTAGATCATGTGAAGTAAGTGAAAAGGTCTAATAATATCTTCTATTATATTTAATACTATAAGTGAGACTCAAAGGACCTTTTTCGATATGTTAAAAACATTTCCTTTTTGTTTTGCATCCGTGAATGTTTGCATTTAACAGCTCGTGTTATAATGTTACGATTAGATGTTAAATACAATTTAGCTCGTGTTGTACCACACGAAATCGGTTTAAAATGCACAAAGTAGCTGCTTGCTGGTTTCCCTAGGATCTCTTTACACCATGTTTGGTTCAAGGAATTGGAAAGGGAAAAGAAAAGAAAATGAAGTGGAAAACAGTTTTTCTTGTTTGGTTAGATGGGAAAAGAAAGGAAAAGTGGAAGGAAAAGAAAATGAAAAGGCAAAATGTACGAAGTGGAGGGAAAACCAAATTCCTTCCATTTTGGTGAGGAAAATGAGAGAACACCATTTTCTTTTCTTTTTCTTCCAAATTCCTTGAACCAAACATAGTGTTAATGTTTTTGAAATGAGATGTTTGTGTTTATTCAAATGCTTTTCTATATTTTAACAAATCTGTAATAAACTTTTACATATGTCATTCCGTTAGAGAATGTTGTGTTTATGATGACAATGTCTTTGTTCTAGAAAATTGTTGTCATGCTTCTGTTTGATAAGCTGTTCCCATGATTTGGTTTTAGCAAACTCTACTGGAACATGCATTTTTCTTATACCTTTTATTGTCATATACCCTACCCCCAATGACTTGCCTCTATCTTTTATTATGTCTTGCTAGGAAATTCGTAATCTTTTTTTTTTTGGAACCGTAATTATCATTAGTAGTCTCTACTCTCTAGCAACCATTAGTAAAGGACACAAAGAGTGCAGGAGTCATCAGGCTTGTTGAACTATTACATTAAATGAAAATTTGTAATTCCATCTCAAAAATATGACTGGTTTTATTCTAATTATTTTTCGCTCTCCGTTTTAGGTACGTACATTGATAAGAAATGCCCCTTCACTGGCAACGTTTCCATCAGAGGTCGTATCCTTGCTGGCACTTGCCATAGTGCTAAGATGAATAGAACAATCATTGTTCGTCGCAACTACCTTCACTTTGTGAAGAAATACCAGAGGTAGGGCTGACCTTGTTTTTAGTATTCATTTTTGGTTTTCTAACAAACTTGCTCACACATATTTATCTTGCATTACTTGTTGCAGGTACGAAAAGCGGCACTCAAACATTGCTGCTCACATCTCACCCTGCTTCCGTGTAAAGGAGGGAGACCACGTTATCATTGGTCAATGCAGGTGAATATAAGAACAATCATCACACTGGGTTCTATTGTTCTATTTGTCAAATGTCCTGATTCTTTGCTGTTCCCTTGACAGGCCATTGTCCAAGACCGTGAGGTTCAATGTTTTGAAGGTGATTCCTGCTGGCTCTGCTAGTGGTGGAAAGAAGGCGTTCACTGGCATGTGAAAACTGGTCTTTCTGCTTAGCCCTTAAGCTTTCAACTTACAATTAGACTATGTTGTTTTTTCTTGATTTTTTATCATTCACTTCTTCTTGAACTCAATGTATTTCAAGTTATAGAGGGTTGGTTTTGAAGAAGTCTTCTTCCTGAGAACATTTACAGTTTCTCCATTGAAATGCTTTTCCTTGTTTGACCTTTTCCTGCTATCTGGTTCTGGAACATCAAATTAATGTGCCTTGAGAGTTCAAGCCTTGCCATTGACTTGACTAATTTGGTCACAGACTCACAGGGATTTGAAACTATTGAATCTTGTAGTTCCAATGCATCACAGGTTCCACATGGTTATATTGCATTGCTAGAACCTACAATATGGCCTCATTAATCTCTTGTTATCCAACCAATTTTGATTAAACCAACAGTTGCAGACTATTTTGCTTCCTCCTGCGGCATCATTGGGAACTTGAATTTGGATTTCAAAAGACTCGTATTAACTGCCTTTTAAGACTTTGGTTATACATCCAAAAATGAACGAATGTAGACATAAAGTATGTTTACATTCCTTCATTTTTAGATACATTTTGAAATTCATAATAGACAAGTTAATACGGAATGGAGTACTCTGCCACCAACCACCAACGATGCCGCCTGCCGGATTATTTGCCATTGTCAGATCTCTGCCTTCCCATGCTACTTGGTGAGCTTTGAAAATAATGGATGATGAGCATTGTCTTACACCCTTTGTAAATCTTACATTACTTCTTATTGGATTATATCTTAATCATACTTTTATATTTCGATAGTGACCACATAATTTCAGTTTTTTAATTATCGTGTTAATTTTTTCCTATCCCAACTCGTGAAAATAGTGTGAGAGACTTAAAGCATTACTACATCTATCTAGTACTCCGTAATAATGTTTAAATTTTTCTTATGGTGAAATTTTATAAATTTTGCCTATAATCGCATCAACTATGCATTAATTTTTATAGTTTAGCTTATGGCTAGGCACGAGTCAGGGCAGGCCGATTTTCTTAGTATTCGGCCCGCATGTTTTTTAAAATAAACAAGTAGGATGGTTGTTTTCAAAATAATACGACTTCCGCCCTTAAAAATTTTTCTTTTTCATCTGTCCCAAAATTTTTTTCTCAAGTCTATTTAAAAGTCATTTTTATCTCTACTAATTTTTAATATATTTATTAAATCACATCTATTCACTATTAGTCTATTTATCAAATCCTATTTTTTACGCATTATATCCAATGTCATTTTTAGAAACTTAACACCAAAAATACACCCTCTTTAAATCTCTTAAAAATCAAAGCATCCCATGTTTTTAGGGACGGAGGGAGTATTTGGAACAAGCCCTAACCCAAGTTGTTCCAAACGATTCGGTTACGCAGGTCAATTGGTCCATTAATTCTTTACCATTAAATCATTAATCTAAAACATTTCACAAACAAGTGAACTTATATGAAATAGAATGATATGTATTGTGAAACCCATCCATAGTTTGCGTAAACAAATTAATACTTATGAAAAACAAAATAAAATGTTGGGCATGCTAGTGGCACCGTAGTGACGATAGTGTCAACCGGGGCCGGTGTGAATGAGACTGTTCTGATATCTATTTATTATATTTATTTACTTGAGTTTTATTGACAATACTAAAATGTTCTATGTGCTTATATTTTTTCAACCAATGAAACAATGTTGAGTCAATACTTCCATCTTCGCAATAATTGAACTCTCACGTTTTAACTAAATATGCTCAATATTAGATTATGAAAGTGATTGTAACTACGTCGGTAGATATATTTTAATTTCTCCATCTTAAATCTAGAATTAAAAAAAATATTAGTTATGAGATTTTTCCTTTTTTTTCTAATTAATGTTCGTCGATCGTTTATTAAAATAACGTAGTCATATATCACTATTTTTAATCTATATATAGATTAAAAACAGTGCGTATAAGTTTTTTAAAATTTGAAAAAAAATAAATTAAATTAGAAAGCTTTATTTAAAAAAATAAAATTAAAAATAAATTTAATCAATCATCACCCAAATCTATTTTATTGACTTTAATTATGGGATGGTGGAGTATATATATAATTGAAAAATCATTATAGAGTTATAAACTCCCTTTTTCTCTCATTTCTAATCCAATTAGAAATGGAAAACCCCACATCCACCATCAAAACCTCCACCGCCGCAAGAATTTCAAGAAACAGGAATGTCTATCAAATCTTTGTTTCGGTCATCTTCCTCTTCTTCTTCTTCGCATTTACATCGTCGTCTCCAACCCAACTTCATGCCCATCAATTCCCACCCTCTCCTTCTCACAGCAGTTTGACGTCAACCACCGCCGCCGCCGCCGCGACGGCGACTGTCTGCTATCACCTCCATAGAATCCGCCTCTGCCCTCCCTTCATGCCGCCGCCGGAGAAGACGACCGATCCGATATACGGGTCGGAGAAAAGATTGGTCCCTTCCGGTCCAAACCCACTCCACAACTGATCAGCATTAATCCAAAAAAAGGGAAAATCTGTTTTGGTGTTTCAGCAGGGACCGGACTGTCATTTCCTTCTGTTAATTTTATTAATTAATTATTTCATTATTAGTTAACATGTGATATGGCGTTTCAGAGAGACATGCATTTCCATGGTTGTTTTTGGTTGATTATTGATTGGGTGGCAGGTGGAAAAGCAGAGCAATTCGCGGGTCAACCCAACCCGGCGGCAGCGGAAACAAGTACGGAAATGAATTAGTCTTTACTCCTCTCAATAATGATATTCTCACCTCTAGTATTGATCTATTCTATTGTTTCATAAAAAAAAATTTACAAAATCAATTTGATAAAAGTGTTCTATAACAAACAATAACTACTTGTGTCTCAAAGATAATTATTACGGAGTATTTGTGTATGTCTGTAAAATACTCGGTGTCGTATCAAACCTTCAAACCTAGCGAGTTTCTAGCATGCAAGACGCTTGTTTTATACCATCTCTCAAAGGTTATTGATTTGTTTTGTTTAAGTAGCATTTGTGATTACAATTTGTCAATTTAGTGGTTATTGAATGAAAAAGAGTTCCTATATTAGGGTCTACGATGTTTTTCATATAAGTGCACCTCATTTTCGAGTAATAGATTATTTATTTTTTGCACATTTATAAGTATACTCGCGAGTGACATGATACACATTTCATACAATTACATATGAATATTTGACAAGTATATATGCGAAATGAGTATTTTATTACGTTGTACCATTTTAAAATGTCTGTTTTGATTTACGATATTTGAATAGAGTTAATTTCAAATCAATATATATGAGATTGTGGTGGAATTAAAAAATAAAATTTTCATATTTAAAAGAACATGAAAAGATTTACAAAACAAGTCGTGACATACTGTGTTTCTTTATCAAATAACTAGCAAAAATTGATATATAAATTAAATAAAATTTGACCGTGTGAATAGTAAATCGTCAGTTTAATTTAGGATAAAAGAAGTAAGTACTCCGTAAATAAAGTAATAAATGCGAATGTACCAGAAAAACTGTATGGTCGGTTGTATGATCTATATATTGCCGATGAAAAATGGAGTACATATTAAATACTCCATACATATTAACTGCTTTCACAAATCACTAAAAATATTTTCAAAATGACAGAAGAAAAAAGAATTGTTATATCTAAAAAAAATATTAGATTTTCCATGTGAAATGAGATTTACAGTATTTTTTTTCTGTAGGAGGGTTGAACTTTTGGGTGGGGGGTGGAGTTATTATGTGACACAAGAAGTCCATGAATGCAATTAATTAGGGGTTCAGGTGGGGGTGAGGGGGTCAATTTAATTACTCATTTTTCTTGTCACAAGCCGCAATTAATATAGCCTATCAAATATCAAAAGTCCAAAATAGGTGCCCAAAAAGCCCTCCGTTACGAATAAGACCGGTTCATAGGCCCACTTATCGCACGTAAAAGAAAACGGATAACTTTAACAGTAATTTTTTGGGCAGGAACTGACCTGGCCTGTGAAAATAGCAGGGGACCGATTTCGACATTATGTTCAAGCCTATGAGCCGGACCGGCCCATTAATAATAATAGTAATAATAATAATAGTAATAATAATAATAATAATAATAATAATTATTATTATAATAATTATAATAATACAGCTAAAAAAGTATATTTAATCAAATAAATATGTTTTGTTATTGTGAATCCTACGCTCATAGTGATCTTTCAGTTAATGCCAATAGAAAAATGTCTCCAAACTACCTTAATGCAAATGTAAAAAAAAAAACAAAAAAAAAAACAAAAACAATGCTAAAGCCCTTGCAATTTTGTCCATTTGCACAAACCGTCTAGGCGTCTACTATGCCAAAAACAATAACAGACTATTGTTGACAAACTACTGTTTACTAAAAAACAATACTTAAAAAACATGTGAGCATTGTGACGTCTCATAGCGTAGCGCCTTCGTTTGACTCACATTTTGATAATATCTCTTAGCGAGTGTTGAGCGAATTTGGAAAGCCTTGTCTTTGATGGAACTCGGTTAAATCACTATGCCAATAGACAATCAAGCGCCAACATTGTTGTGGTTCTCCCAAATGGGAGGTCACATGTTCGATCGTAAGTGGAGAGGGTGTTACATCTTTGTTCTTTAATAGGTCGTGTTAGGCCTAGTTCTCCTTAACTTTTTATTTGTTACTTATTATTTAGAATCAAATTAAATCAGATCAGATCATAAATAGTTTTAAATATAGTTACATTAAGATCACATCAAAACTAATTTCATTCAGATCAGGTGAAGTAAACATGACCTCATCAGGCCTAAAGTTATTATCGCTGGAAAATGTTCGTTGTTCAATAGCAGTACTTAATTTTTACATTTTGATTGTATAGCGAGATTAAGGCATCTATCTCTTGGGTGGAGGGTGGTGCATGCTTAGGTTGGGGATGGTGACTTCCACACCCTTGCTTAAATGTAGTACTACTGCCAAAGACTGTTTTTTTCTTCCTTGGGGGAAGGTGCAGGTGTGGCAGTGATTAATGAAGGACCATATATGGTTTACCACCATTCAATTCTTTTTCATGTTCTTTTTTTTATTATTCTGTAAGCGGTTTTACACATCTATCCGGGAAAAAAGCCACATGTCCGTGTTATGATTTAATAGCTCGTTACACTATCGTTACACCTACAACACATTCATGCATTACGTATTTGAGTTTGATGCGGGATCACAGACACCTTTCGTACAATAAAATGACGGGTGTAATTTAATATCAGCAGCCTTGGTCAAATTCTAAAACTAACTTATCTATAAGCACCTTCTTTGAGTTCTTTTCTCTACCAGCTATATATGTGTTCTTCAACTTTTGAGATATCTCATCATTGTCTCTGTTTTAATTGTTTTAAGTTTGAAGTTTTTTTACCCCCATCAATTTCACGTATATTGAAATACTTCATAGTTAGTTGCTTAGTAAAATGTAATTTCAAGTCAATTTCTGATAATAGCATGACCTAATTCTCAATCATTTTTTTTTTACCCCTTTTGACGGAGAAACGATAAGTGGCATTGTGGGAAATGCCACAAGATTGGAAAAGTTAAGTACACCCAACATTTGTTTGAACACGTTTTATTTATTTTTATCAGTCCGTTATTAAAGTTTGGAAAAGTAAAAAATACTCGATTATTGATCCATGTTTGCTTCTATCTTGTTTGAGTAATCGGCGATAGAAGTGCTTTCCTTATACTTTATTTGGATAATTTGTACAGTATCAAGTAAAATAGTGTATCATTGTCTGTCTTTGAAACATACAACTATTCTACCTTGTTCCATAGAGTTCTAACAAAAATATTGTTTAAAATAAGATTAAAAAAATGTGATATTTCAAAATTATGTTTAAAAATGTACATATTGATATAAAATTTATATCACAATCCAATGTATGTTTTCTGTAATTTGTAGTCAAAGTTTAAAAAATTGACCTTGAAAGTTAAATGTGACTTGGGAATTTTCATATACAAGCAGCTTGTACAATAATAGCAATAATTTCTCTTTACTCGTTGAGGATTTGAATAATTAAAAATGTAAACAGCCAAATGTGACCTCTACCTTTCTCACCTTCCCAAAGATTCACATTAACAAAATATTACGGATGGAATAAGCTATAGCTAGGGGAATGCTTCTAGCTATATCTATACACCAAGGTTCCCATGACATTGAAACCCAATGTCATGGGAACCCCACCCATATCTATATGACAGTATTTATTTATTTATTTATTTATTTATTTATTGAAATACTCGATTTAATTATTTTTAAGAATAAAAGAAGAGGGGAAAAGGTTGCTTTTGCTTTGGTGCTTCAAGATCCAAAACCAGGCCTTGCACCCAAAGGCTTCTGCCTTTACTTGCCTCCAATTTCAAACCATACCCTAATCCTAATCCTATCATCATCAACCCCCATCATAATACCCTTATCTTCCCTCTCTCTCTCTCTCTCCCTTATTTAACTCCCTTTCTTCTCTCTCACATTCACCATTGCTGGTCTCAAATCACAAAGAGGTGCCCTAATCATCCCCACTCTATCTACAAACCGAGGTAATTAACGATCAAAACCTTCTTTTTTTGCATATAGATACATAAACCAAATCCGGGTTTTGCAGACGTACACAAAACAAGAACAAGAGAAATGAGGAGGGCAAAGGAGGAAGAGAATGCTGGTTACGCGACAGCAGTGGCCGCGGCTGCATATGCCATCAAAACAGACCAAGGGTCAAGTAGAGATGATGAGGGGAGGGGAGGGATCAGAAAAGAGAAAACCATTTCACTAAGGTCAGCAACCCTCAACAACAACAACAACAAGAGCACAATAAAACCTGCAGCTCCTGGAAAAGATTTAGAGCCAGGAGAGATCGCCAAATCCATACGAAGGAACCCCACTTTAGCCGACCAGATGTCCGGTCGTACCCCAAGTATAAAACCAGCACCAGAAATACAAGCCTCAGCCCCAGCAATACCCCCAAATAGACAACCTTCGTTGCGACAAACGACCCCAACCCCAACAACAACTGCGGGTGTGGAGACCAAAGCAGACATTTGGGAACAGGAAGAGATGAAAAAGATTAAGGAAAGGTACCTGTTTCTTTTCATTGTGAATTGCTTGATAACTTCTGTGATACATCAAAAAAGTTCAATGAATATGAACATACATCATGTTCTCATTCATTTGACTTTGGAGGGAGTACGTGGTGTGCCTATGTTTCACTAAGAAGGGAGGTTTCAGGTACAATGAAGTGATTTCAACAACTTACACATGGGAGCATACGAAGAAGAAGAAATCAAATGACAATTTAGAGAAAATAGAGGTTTTTTTTTCTTTACCCCTTTTTCCCCAGTGTTTGATCAAAACCAGATGTGTGGGATTTTTAGTCGCTAAAGAACATGCTAACCAAAAACTACAGAAGAAATTGGAGGCAAGAAAGGCAAAGGCTAAGGCAGATCACAAGAAAAGGATCCGAGAGATTGAAGACGCTTCGAAGAAAGCAAAAGATTGGGCAAAGAAGAAAAAAGAGAACGAAGAACGTAAGGTGAGAGACAAGGCAGACAAGTACAGAAGAACTGGCAAAGCCCCATCAACATTCTGGTGCTTCTAAACCATGCCGAACATTCTTTCAAGTTTCAACCATAGGAACAGAACTGGAAGAGTGTATGAAATCAAAAAAAGTTTCTGTGGAAAACAGACATGAAAGTGAAAATTGTATGGTGCATTACTATTTACTTATTTTGTGTGTAAAGGCTTGAAAAAATCACACAACTTGAATTAAACTTCCCAAGAGAGCAACTGCACAAATTGGATATTATGAACATAGAAATAGTATCATCTCTCTCATATTTAACATGTGATCGTATTCCATAATTTTCGTATATTCGAAGTGGACGGGGTAATTGAAATCTATCATCTCCATTGAACTCTAAAGTTGAAGGTTGATGATGAAGCTACAAACCTTAACACACTGAATTTGTTCAAGAAAGAGCAATCTTTTGTAGAATTCTTATTAATTAAAAAAAGACATAGATCACACTCTAGACATCAGAATAAATTAGGAAATAAGCCGTTAGGCTTATTACACCTTTAAAAGGTTTCTAATGTAATTTATGACAACATTAAAGAGAAATTGTGTCCAAAGAACTTATAAGCACATCTATCTTTGACACCTTAATTATAATAATACAAGAAAGTGAAATGAGTACCAAATCAATGTTTCTTCAAGAAATCTCCGGCCATCTTAGCATATTCTCCGTATTTATTTTCAGAATGGCTTGGGGTGGTGGAGGAATCGGTAGCCGAATGTTTATTAAAGATGCCCTCGGCCATCTTTATATACTCTCCGTACCCACCGCCTCCTCCACCGGAGTTCCCGGATGAATGAGCTCCTCCGGCAGCGGAGGAATGGTGGTCCGGCGCTTCCGCGGTGGTGGAATCATGAGCTGAAGGTTTCTTGAAGACTCCTTCGGCCATCTTCATATACTCGCCGTATCCACCACCGGAATCCCCGGAAGAATGGCCTTGCTGGGCGGAGGCAGAATGGTGGTCCGATGCTGCCGCGGCGGCGGTGGGGGAATGGGAGGTGCTGTATTTGTGGAGATAATTCTCGGCTTTCTCAACGTATTTTCCATACGACTTCTCCTCCAGCTTCCCGTAATGCGACGCCGCGTTGAGGAGATCCGCCGCGGCAGCAGAGAGCTCCGCCTTGTCCGCCTTGCTCTGCTCGTGGCTAAACTTGGCTCTGGCGGCGTCCGCTACAAGCTTCGCGCTGGACAATAACTCGGACCTAGACGGCGCCGGGTGGTCGCCGGCCTTGGCATCGCCACTAGATTGGTTGTGGGTACGCGGATCCATGGATGTTATTTCACAAACAAGATAGGTTTTCTTCCTTCCTTCTTCTTCTTCTCTGTAGTTGAAAATTGAAATGATTGGAGACGTCGTCGGTTGGGAAGTTTTGGGAACCACTCATTTTTTAATTTAAAGGATGAGATTTTCCGTTGTGTGCAAAGCGTGGGTGGCTGGAAAAAAAGCGAAAAAAATACTCCGTATATGATTGATGGTGTCTTTGGTTGGAGATTAAATATTTACACATTTTTTTAATATTCTCTTGTTTTTAAAAAATTGTCACATTTTAATTTTTTTGATCAAATTGTAAAACTTCTTGACTACGAATTCAATATAGTGTAAAGTAATTAAATATTATAAAATTAATATTTTAAATCTATATTTTAAAATAAATCTGATTTTATTAAATTTATATTACGGAGTATAACTAAATATACTTTTTTCATAATTCACGCTCAAAGGGTACAACAATTCGACCAAAAATGTCAAGCTGTGACAATTTGTTAAGAATGGAGCGAGTATCTTTTTAAGTTTGATAAAATTAGTAGGAAAAAGAAATTCAAGAAATATGACCATGTAGGATGTAGTATTAGCTTATGTTATTACAATGTGTATTAGTTTTAGTATTTACTACCGTTGTCAATTTTTTTATATTTATAATTAATATTAATACAATTTAGTTATGTTATTTGAATTATTTAAACGTGTGAGATCAAATTTATTAGCTTTTTGTCATTTCTTATAGTGTTTATAAAAAAAGGTCGCACCCCAAACTCTCGTAATGTGACCATGTAGGTTGTAGCCCACTTGTGAGGTTATGACTCTCTCATGATTGACGCCGCTTCAAGAATCTAGGCATGCCACTATACTAAAGTGTGTGATCAATTTTACCAATGCAAGGCAACTCTATATCTCCCACCTTTTCATCTTTGCCATTTTTTAAATTAACCTGCTTTTGCTCATCTTCATCTTCTTCAGTTGTATTTTACTAAGATTTTCCTTCTAACCTATTAAATTGTTAGATCGTTTTTCACTATAGACATATGTCTATTGCTAAGCCTCTCTAAACATATATGTGTTTCAGACATATATCTATGTTCCAATTAAGCCTCTCTAGCATAACTTGTCAAAATGTGACTACCCTCTCACAAGTCACAACACTGAGATTTGTTGGATCGTTTGGACAACTGCTAATATGAGTTTGGACTTTCCGGAAGGAATTCAATAACTCATCCACTTCCATTGTAAGGCTAAATGGTGTCATCACTACCATTCCCACCATCCTCATTGTCAACTTAGTATCACATCAGTTTTTCTCATTTCCTCTCCAATCAGGGATGTAGATTTTCATTCCATCTCCATTTTTAAATTATTTTTACATATTACTTTTTATAACATTTTATATAATTTTTCAATTAATAAAGAATTACTAAAAACACACCCATATAGGCATGCATTCTACTCTGTCCAACATAATCGTTCTCATTTCTTTTTTCACCCATCTAAAAAAAATTCTCATTTCAATTAAAAAGTTATTTTTACCCATTAATTCTTAACTTACTTATCGCATTACATCTATTCACTATTAACCTGTCTATTACATTCAAGGACACTTTTAGATAATCAACACCAATATATATTTGTCTTAATTTTTTATAAGTCAAAACCAGAAAAGTTTTGTGAATTTCATAATGACCTCATACCAAATTGAGCCTAAGGATGTCTTGGGAAAGAGGTTTGGACCAACTACCCGAACCCGCGACCATTCCTCATTCCGATTCGGGCGGGACTCTACTCCACCAGTCTTCCAAAAATCAGCCTTCCGCAGCACACTGGAACCGGCTTCCATGGCTATGGAAATAGATTCAGCGACGCCGCCTCAAATCAAAGAAGACGACCTCTTCAAGGCCGCTGAATCCGGCGATTCCGAGCTTTTCAAATCCCTCTCAGAAGACCAGCTTCGCAAAGCCCTCGCCCTCCGCAACGAAGATGATCGCTCTCTTCTGCACGTCGCCGTCTCTTACGGCCACGCCGAGGTTCCCTTCTCTATTTCCTCTTTTTTCCATCATTTTTGCTCCGTCAGTACCAGAATTGGCGTTAATGTTCACCTAAACACACCGATACACCTCAATGAAATGAAAAAAAAATTTCAGGCCGTTGAAACCCTAACTCAGTGTATTAATCAGGTTGTGAATGTATTGTCTGCTGCTGAATCTTCAATCAATGGCATAAACTGTGGAGATGAAGAAGGTTGGGTGCCTCTGCACTCTGCTGCAAGTAGTGGGAATGCAGAAATTCTGGAGATTTTGCTTAGCAGAGGTTTGAAGAAGAATCATTTTTTTATGAATTCAATCATCCCTTCTTCTTCTTCTTTTCCCAAATAGAAGACAAATTTCTTGCTATTGATGTTCAGATGTTATGTGGAATATTACTCAAGAACAAGAACTAGGAACATAAAACTCACTACCTCCATTTTTCAATATGTACAGAAGATACAAGAATATAGTGGAACTATGAAAGAAGTGCAAACACAATATTACCTCCGTTCGCAAACACGAACAAACTCTTGATTTTATACTAAACGGAGAAATATTGTGTCTTGTTTTATGCTCGAAGTAGAAATACTACATGTTTACATAAGTCACTTTGTATTATTTAGGAACATGTTTACTGTCTATTGAGGGATCAAAACAAGATATCAGTTCACGAATTAAGTAATACCACGTACCATTAGAGTATCGGTAATCAAATCATGTATGTGCGGAGGGGGTGGCATGTTCTTCGGGATCTACTTTCTGACATGCAAACTTAAGTACTCTTTTGAACAGGAGCTGACGTGAATTTAAAAAATAATGGCGGTCGCACTGCTCTACACTATGCTGCAAGCAAAGGCCACTTGAAGATAGCTGAAGTTCTGGTTAAACATGGTGCAAATATCAATGCAAAAGACAAGGCTTGTAGCTACAAAGCTGCCACTGCTTTCACTTATCTACTCCTTTGAATTGAATTGAATTAGCACTTCATGCTCATCAGTTCTGTTTGTTTGTCTATCTTTACTTGTTAATAGGTTGGGTGCACCCCATTGCACCGTGCAGCGAGCACAGGGAACTCTACTTTGTGTGAATTCTTAATTGAAGAAGGAGCAGAGGTAGATGAAGTGGATAAAGAAGGCCAGACTCCTCTCATGACTGCTGTCATTTCCCACATGAAAGATGTGAGTTCGCCCCCATTCCATTTCTTTTCCCTTTTCAGCCAATGTTAATCTTTTAAATGTTGTTTGAGTACTGATGCTACTACATTCACCACATGGATGATTTGTTTGTGAGTAAAACTAATGTTTTATCCTAACATTGAAGTTACAAATGTGGATATACCATTCACCAAGGGTAAAACAATAATTTTACTCTCAGAATGTTATCAAGTGGGGAATCTGTTTGGGGGACAAACAGAGTAGTTAAAATAGATTAAGCATTGCAATCAAAGGAATCCAACATAGTGATGCATGTTGAGCCTTTGATTGACATGACAGGTAGCTTTGCTTCTTATAAGACATGGAGCAAACGTTGATGCAGAGGACAAGGAAGGTTACACTGTGCTTGGCCGAGCTTCGGATGACATTCGCCCTGCACTAATTGATGTTGCTAAAGCCGTGCTTGAAGGATGAACTCTAAGAATCAGACAAAAAACTATAATCAGCGCCCAGTCAAGTAAGTAGTGCAAGATCGAGTTTTAACTGGCATTTATTTGTTTGATGATGAATCTTGCTTTTCTCTAAAAAAAACCTGAGCCTGTTTTTGGTTTGTATCACTCCGTATGATGTTTCAGAAATGTAAAAGAGCACCTCAAATATTAGAAAAAAATGCAATGTGTTCTTGAATTACTATTATTATTATTATTATTATTGTTGTTGTTGTTGTTGTTGTTGTTGTTATTATTATTCCATATTATTGTTTCTGGAGAAAAAAAAATCATTAGTTCGAAAGTTTATTTCTTTAAAAAACTACAAAAAATGTTTACAAGTTTATATTTCGGGTTATTGTTTAGTTTTTTTTAGAATGCTTATTGTTCGTTTATTCAGTAGAAAGTTTGATTTCTTTTGTTTTTTTGTACAAGTTTAACTTGTTTTGTTGCTTCTGCATTTGAATAAAATGTTTGTTTGTTAGGTAGGTAGCTTTCTTTTCAAGGGAAAATAGTCAAAATAAACTTCAAATTACTCCGTAGTTTATTTCTAAAATTGGACACTTTTTTGTTTCAGTTGTTTGTGGTACATGAATATACTACGAAGTAGCATACTAATTTTTTTTACTAATTTCTATCATGATTCAATAAATTGATTTATAAATCATCATTAGCCCATGTTCACTTAATAATTCGTTATGCAATTGATTTATAGAAACTTTCGGATGCAACAAATTCTCATCCATTTTTAACTAGCCACATCTTTATTTATTGGTATTTTTTTAAATTTTTATGAAAACTATACAAAAAAATTTAGCAGAGAAATTAGGTAAAAATTATTTTGAGAGTGAGGGAAGAAGGGCCAACAACACCATCCTTCCAGCCAGGATCGTGATTGTGACTAACGTTTAACACTAACCCGATTAACTAGATTCGGTAATGATAATGACCCACCTATTGACAGAGACATTTGTTAGTTTGTTAAACCTCCTGGCCATTTAATTATAGGACCCATTTAGAAAATTGACACCAATACTTTCTGATTTTCACAATTTATTTCTGAGTTTTCTATGTTTAATTTTTTTAAAAAATCAAATTCTGTGTTTGAAATAAAAATAAAAAGTTAACATATACTCCATCTATCTCAAACTAAATATTTTTAACCTTTTATTTTCTAGACTAAACTTTTTTGGTGAGTTCAAAGAAAAAATCAAGAATAAAAAAATAAAAATACGTAAAAACGAAATGAAAAAAATTGAAACATCCAAAATAGAGTCTTATACATAAAGAAATTTCCAGTACTAAAAAAGTTTTTAGAATTGGGATGTTCAAAAAGAAAATTCATTTTTATTTAATTTTTGTTTTATTTTATTGCTTATTTTATTCCTCATTTTTCAAAGTTCTCAAAAAAAATTATTTTTTATTTCAGAAAAAAAATATAAAAATTACTCCGTATTATTTTGAGATGTACACATGTAGTATATGTTATTTTTTTCAAATAAACATAAGCTTAAGTTTAAAAACAGTATATTAACGATTTTAAAAAGAAATTTTTAAAAAAAAAACCTAAAAAATAAAAGAAACAAATAAAGGAAAAAGGGGGGGAACAAAAAATAAGAAATGGGCACCTTCACCGGAAAAATGGCCAGAAAATGATCAAAAGGGGTATGAGTGCAACGTTTTGAAACCACAAGGACTTTAGAAATAAGTTTTGAAAAAAAAAGAGATATTGATACCAATTTTTTTCAAACCACATTGGATACTGGTGCGTGCTATTTGCCCTAAACCTCCCCCCTGTGTATTCAATAGAAAAAAAGTTTAGTCAACCATTGTAAACTCGAAAAGAAAAAATAACGGAACAAATAAAGTAAGCATATAAGTTTGATTTCTTTTATTTTTATGAGGAGTATTATCCTTCAAATATAATCAATTTAAAATTATTTATTTTAATCATTACAAAGTATTTTCTTGCCATTTATTTAGGGACGGAGAGAATGAATCAATAAATAAATAGTTTTTTTATCATTCAATTGGGATGTTAACTCTCTATAATGAACTACGTTACACATTCTAATAGAGTCAATAATACTTTAAAAGTTCACGTAAGTATATAGGGAGTACCTGTGTAAAAAAAATGTATTAAAAATGTATTGAGTAGTACCTGAAAATAAATACGGAGTACTCTGTAACTAAATAAGGAGTACTCTATAAAATTGTATTTTTTCTATTTCAATGTGTTCGTCTATTTTAGTTTTTTTTGAAACAAGCTGGACAAACATCAATCCTTAATCACTCTAAACTTGTATTGAATATTAATAAAAAAAATAAGTTTTTCAATATTTTCAAGGGCGAGAAGAATCATACTCGCACATCCCGTGTGTGGGAGCAATGCACTCCCTAAGTCCCTATCTCGCATTTTAGGACTAATGATGTACTCCGTAACTTTTTAAAATGTTTAGGAGTATTTGGTGTATTTTTTAATGCTCAGAAATAAAAAGTACAATTTTTGAAGAGCTCGAGGGTGAATGATGTATTTTTTAATATACAGAGGTAAATCATGCAATTTTTAAAGAGCTCAAGGGTAAACGATGTACTTTTCTCCAAATTATAATTACTCTGTTTTACTCCTTCCGTCCTATATTGGATACCACACTCCAAACAACGTGCAAAATTCCATGATTTTTAAAATCATTTTAATTACAAATTAGTATAGAAATGAAAGATATAAATTACACCATTTAAAAATACATAAAAAAACTCTATAAACAAAATGTAGCATAAATATTTTATGTTATCAAATTATAAATAAAAACGTATAAATAAATAAAAATTATCAAGAAATCGTAAGAACGGGAGTGACAACCAATTCGAAAGGGAGGGAGTATTAAATAAATGTCCATAATTTATTCATTTATAATAGTGAAACGGGACGACGGAGGTAGTAAATAAAAAACACAGTACGGATGGCGAAAGAGTCCGAACGGAAAAGAGTGGAGTGGTGTGTACGTGGCACGTCACCTTCGAACTTTCCTTGAAAAATTAATAATGCTCTGCTCATCCATCAAATCCCTCATTTCCCTACTCAACCGTTCACGCGCCATTTCCTACGTTGCAATGTTCCGGCCAGCTCGCAGGACGAGGAAAAAAATGGGCCTTCATCATAAATTATTTAATTATATAAATTATTTTTTAAGAAATAATTAATTTAAGAGGTAATACACTAAACAAAATTTCAATAATATAATTAAATATCATTATAGCTACTTTAAAAAATAAGTTTTAAGATATTCTATTAAAAATTATTTTATATATACAAATAGGTCTGAGCCCGGTAGGGCACTTTGGCTCACCCTAAGGCCGGCCCTGTCCTACTTATTTCCTTGGACAGATTTCATACTTTTTTTTTGTTACATTCATATTTAACTCATTTGATTGATCCTTCTAAGTTTTATTAAAGACCCATCTCTAACAATGATGAAAAATGTTTATGCATAGCTTCAAATTTGCAGACCGCCCTCTGTCTAAAATGAATTACATATTTACTATTGCGATCTTATAACTTTTGTTCATTTACATATATTAATGGTTTATTTCATAACATAAAATGTTTTTATCATATATTTTTTTGTAAAACTTTAGATATAGTTTTTAAATATGTAACTTTTATTTTTTTTATTTTTATATCAATTTGTAAATAAAATCATAAGATTTTGCATGTGGTTTAAAGTAAGTAATTCATTTTGAGACAGAGAGAATATCAAAAATAAAATTCACTTTTCTTTTACAAATTAACAATACCCCAGAGTATATCCTAATATATATAATTTCTTTTGTAATCAGTGTCACCATTGCCAAAGTTATGGTCAAAACCAAAATTTCACATCCTCAAGTATAGTCCATCTAAGGTTACCTTTAGATTTTCTAGTCTTTTTTCTCATACTCCGTATGTTATATGTCTACGAGTTAATCAAAGATAATCAGTACATTTGTCATTAATGTTAACAAATTTCATATTGTGGATACCAATACAAATCAAGTGAAATACAAAGGCACATGTGACTTGTGAGCAGGGATTCATTATACCCTTCCAAGTTCCCTCCGCACGTCTTCCTCCAACTTCGTTCTCTTAAGTTCATGTTGTCAAGGTTTCCTCTCGCGGTCCTGTGGCATAAATGATCCTTTGGCCACATGCCGAGCCTTTCACCCAGAGACCAAACCATCCGAGTTACGCTTGATCTTACAGACTCATTTTACGGTCAGAAAAACGTGGGACCAATACCCAAGTGTTCTGTTTTAGCAAGGCGTCAAACCTTGTTATGGCACATCCCAAGTGAGGAAAAATCCAACGAAGAACAGAATACATTGAATGTGACAGACTGCAGTGTGCTAGAATTTGAAGCTATTAATGATAATGTTTTTACATCCAAAACAGTTCAGAATTCTTATTATTATTATTCATTAATACGGAGTAAAATAAGTTAGTAAAACCAACTGAAATAAAAAAAACTACCACGAACGGTCGACTGCTACGAAGGCATGTATATATATGTACAAAAACAACATTCCTCCAATTCCCAGATACTGTCTCTTTCACCACCCTCTATGAAACAACATATCAGTATAAACACATGTCGCGCAACAACCATGCATTTAGGTCGTTCATTCATTTAGGTTGTTAAGGGGGCAGGGATGACAGGAGGGCCTCTCTGCCTTCTACGCCGTCTGGTTGTCTTTCCCCATCCTGTTAGCCTTTTATCCCTCTCCTCCTCCTCCTCTTCTTCTTCCTCTTCCAGATCCCATCGCCTTTTCCGGGTCCCACTCCTCCTGCTCCACCCAGATGAACAGTGACTCAGCAGTCGTCCGAATGTCTGGAAGTCTTGAGAAACTTCGTGCCTTGACAATGAGGTCAAACTCGGAAGGATTTCCCTCTGGAAGTCCCTGCGCTGCCTCCCCCTCCTCCGGGTTCTTGCACCCACTGATTCTTCTCCATCTCCCCCCATGTTTTCAGGGTTAGGAATGTAAAAAGGGTTTCTAGGCATGTATTCTTCTTCCTGCGTCTCTGTTAGCTGTAATGTCATCATCTCAAAGGAATCATAAGATGGGCAGCCTCTTCTTTCTTTGGCTGAAGAGGTGGCTACTATGCCAGCAAACCACCTTAGTGTTTCTGCAAGAGGATCTTCAGGTGGAATTTCACATTTTGTTTCTGTTGATAATGCGACTATTGCTTCCGCTGCACCACGGTCATCTGTCTGCATGGTGGTGGGTGGATTGTCTTCTTCCTCAGAATCCAAAACAAAAGGAGCTTCCCAATCAATGTCCAACACGGTTTTGACATTATCATTATCATTATTATTATTATTGCTTGCAACAACAGAAGGTACTAATGTGTCCTCGTCTTCCTCTGTAACACACGAGTTCAAGTCAAAAACTTTTCTCTTTCTGGAAGGTCCAAAATCCAACCCTTCTCTTTCTGTAACAAGCTGTTCTGGTGAAAGGTCACAAGCAACATTGATATCAATCATGACGGCTTTCTTCTTTTCGTTTTTGGCTTTTCCTTCGCCTGAGGAATCAATGGCTGATGTCTCTACATCCTCCTCACTTATGGCTGCCTTGTTGAGATCCAAATCTCTAGGGTGCTTGGAATGAATGACATTTAAGCTCACTAGAAACTTCTTGTACCAATTAGTTCTACTAGAGTGGCAATCACCCACAGATGTCCTTATATTGTCTGAAAAATCCGATGTGAAGGCATCCCCAAGAGGAACATCACATCTTGGGTTTTTATGAGAAGAAGATGACACATTGTGAGTTAAACTACTTGACAGCTTTCCCCAAGGCGATGCAGATTGTGACCGTGAATTGGCACATTGTGAGGAATTAGCAAGCTGAGGCGAAGAAGTAGAAAACATGGAGTTTGCAATGGGTTTCTCAAGAACATTGTTGCGAACCTTCTCAAAGGTTTGTACACCACCCTTCTTTTCTAGCCACCAGTCACTCCTAATGCCATGTGAATGCATTTGTAACATATTTCGTTCACGACCGTCAGCTGCTTGAGTTAGATTACTCTTAATGTGACCTACAAAAGGGTAAACAGACCGCAAATATATAATATAAAGTGCCATGAAAAAGATTTTTTTTGGGATTGAAAGTAGAAAAGTTTTCACGTTTTCAACGCCGGCTTTCATTTCTCCAATTCTTGTGCATGAATATATATTCATTACCACTTTGGATTGTTTGGAAAGTGGTCGGAAAGAACCCAAGCGGGAACGATGAAAATCAAGATAAAAAAGAGATTTTTCTGTAAACCTATTCCAATGCTGTTATTTCATAAAGTTTCTCTCTTAATTGAGGACAGATACCTTGAGAAAGGGCACTACCTGCTTCATATGTGCAATGAAGCAATTCTCTCTGTTTTCCATGGCTTCCCATAGAAAGATTATTTGAGGAAACATTAGAGCTTCCATGATGACACTTCAAGATCCCTTCACTTGATGAAGCCAAAAATGGATTAACAATTAAACTTTTAAAATCTGTATGGTTAGTGCAATCAAGACGGGCAGGTTGGTTGAGATCAGCAGTGTCATGTCCATCAGGGAAAAACTTCTTCATGCTACTCTGTTGAGTAGTAGCCTTATTACATAAACCATTATCTATAGGATGACGTGATGAGTTTTCTTCCAGTTCAAGATCAATGTAATTATCAGCTGGGAGCTCAAGATCAAATGGTAACTTTTTAGGAAACTTTGACAGTCTATAATCCAAACTGCATACACCATCAAACTGAATGGTGTTTCCCTTTGAAGAACTCAAGGGAGAGTTAGCAATGTTGGTGGTAGACACAGCTGTCTTAGCATAACCATGATTTTCCTTTGAGGGCAGCAGCCAATGTGTCTTTGGTTCCTTTATTTTAGCTTCTTCCATCATCAATCCCCTTTGGATAACGTAAAGGCGATGAAGTTCTAAAACCTAGGGAAACAAAACCCCAAATCCAATAATAGTAATAATGATAAAAAGATAAGAAAAAAGACAAAAAAAAAAAAGAAGAAAAGGGAGACCATAAAGCATGGAAACAAGTACCTGGTTCTTGAAAACGGCCTCATGTTCAATCATCTGTTGCTTGACTGTATCCTTCTCGTGACTATGATTTGAATCCGTCATCGATCTTGACATGAAACCATAATTATGATATTGCCCATTCGTTAAGGCTCTATCGTCATTATTATAATAAAAGGGTAAGTTACTGCTACTAGCTTCCTCATTGAGGTGTCTCATGGATTGAAAGTAGCCTTTATGATGTGCCCACACTCTGCATGAATCGAAATGGCAGCAACCAAAACGAATTAAAAAAAGTCGATTGCTTCTATCATGCACCTTGGGTGCACCTAAAAGTTATATATAGCCTTCCTGACATGAACATATTAGCCAAAAAAAAGGAAATAATGTTATCCATCTCAATATTAATTTAGTTATGTGAGAATGTCCACATGAAGCTTTTGGCGCACCAAAGAATTTGCCATAAGCATCCCAATAAAGAATCATATAATAATTTCGGCTCTGTTTGGCATCAATGTTTTAGTGTTAGCATTTTCAGAATTAATCTTACACTGTCAAAACTTTATCCAAAACGCTAATCGAAAATATTGTTCCCAAACAAGACCTTCATACACAACCATCAATTAATAAATAAAATAGTCATAGAATAAGAATTAAATAGCATCTATCAGCCCAAGTTAGATGCTCAATCACTATGTCACACTAAGAAATAAAGAGAAATTGGAATTAAACAAATCAAGTAATTCTACACAGCTGCAAACATCTATTGTTCCAAGTAACCACAGAAATTTCGCCAATGCAAAATAGAGAACCTAAACAACAATAGATTACCCAGAACATTAAATACAGGCCCCAAATTATAACATTTCTGAAGATAATTAATGTAATTTAATTAACACATAAATAACTTACCAAAAAAATGATTAACACACGATTCATATAAAAACAACATAACTATCAATTGAAGCCAATATTTAAAATAAAAAAAATCCAATAAATCTAACACATGGAGTACAATTATACCTTAGACCCACAACTTGAAATCTCCTCTGGCTATGACCATCTAAGGGATTGAGACAGTGAACAGAAAAATGGAGAAATCAGAATCCCAGGCAGGAAGTGAAAGAAAGCAACAAAGGAAAAAAGGGACAGTGGGACTGACTAGAAAAAATAAATAAACATTTTATTTTTTATATATATAAAAGGTGAATATATATTTTAAAAAAAGCTGAAAAAGAATTAATAATTATATTAAGGAATAAAGGAAACAAAGAAAGAAGACAGTGGGTTGTTTGGTAACACCATTGAAAGAGGTCAGATCCTCGTCGTGAGAAAACTGGGAGAGAAAAAAAAAAGAGAAAGAAAGAATTAGAGATTTCGATCTGATGGGACCAGTGGCTCAGTCTCTCTCTCTCTCTCAACGAACGATTTTAGGGAGAAATGAAGAGAAAGAGGAGACTGGGAGAATCCATCCCATATTTTTTAAGAATTAGGCTTAGGCTTTCTAAAAGTGTATATTATCACTATTTGTATTTTTGTGTAGAGAAACATCAAGTCCACAAAGTCCACATTAATTTTCATTAATTTTTCTTATTCGAACCAAGTATAAAATTGCGTTATTTTTGAGATAAATTTATATACAAATTAGGATTAAATAAAAAAACTTACATATTTAAAAATAATATAAAAAATTTTATGAAACAAAAAGTGACAATAATATTTTATTTTATCAAATGATCAATAAAAACATACAAACAAACAAACATTATCGAAAGACTGTAACAGTAAACATGTAAATCATTTTGTGACGGAGTAGTAGAATTTTTCAATTTTGTTTTCTTGAATTAAAAGAAATGTTTATTTCAGTATTATATGCTTATTTTCATTTGGCTTATATATATATAAAGATCACTAAGGTCCATATAGGAATTTGAATTTTGTATGATACTCTTTCATCTCCAATTTTTTTAAAGACTTTTAATTTCCAACATTTTAAAACATTATTGAAAAATGAGAAAATTATGATTAAAGTTGATGAATACTGGGATGAATATTTGGAGAGAGAAGGCTTGCAAACCACTCATCCTTTTTCCTAAAAGAAAATGGATAAAATAAATAATTTATTTTGAAATTGACAAAAAAAGAGCGACTTTTTGCTATATTGGTGTGGAGTGTAAGAACAAACTTTGAGTCATTCTTCAAATATTCTTCATGTTTTCACAATACTCTCCATCTTGCAAAAAAAAATTATTCTTTTTATATACATGTTAATAAAAACTTTTGACTTTATTTTATATCTTTTTTATGAAAATAATGAGTAGCTCGCAACTATTTTTTCTTTTTTAACTACATGCCGCCATATAATTGTTTTATTTTTGATATTTTTAAAATATCTCGCGAAAGTCAAATAAAGATATTATCTAATAAGACAAAAAAATTAGTATCTCAATTATAAAATAAATTCTCATTTTTATTTTTCATTTATCCAAAACAATTGCAGAGTAGTTTGTACTACCTCCGTCACACTCTTTTTGTCCACTTTTGACTTTTAGAACTGTTCATTTAAGCACTTTGACGCATCAAATTTTCTCAATGTGTAAGCCTAAATATAGTCATGTGTGATCTTGTTTGATTTGTCTTAACATATAGATTATTGATATATAATTTCTATAATTTTTTAATATACAAATTACAAGATAAAATGAATTAAAGAAGTGCATTAGATGGTGTGCCAAAAGGTAAGTGGACAAAAAGAGTGGGACGGAGGGAGTATTTAGTAAGTCTTTTGTCACATATACAACTCTTTTTTAGGAAATATGTTAGAGTAAGTCACAAAAACAAGGCTCATAAAATATACGAATTTTTCATTTGTATATTTAGATTTCTACTTTTATTTATTTAAAATCATTTTATTCTCTTGATGAAATACATAGATAGTAAAATTGTGGATTTTGTGACATCATTTTTTATGACTTTAGCATTTATTCCTTTTTCAATCAAAGTACAATTTTTAATTAAGGTCAAAGTATATGATTAGTCTTAACACAAAAGTATGACATCCCATCCTCAAGGGCTCTTTGCATCAGTCAGAAAATTAGCTAAGAAGTATAAATTGAGCTATAATCTCACTCAATTTCAAAAGGACAAATTACATGTACAACACTTACAGAAGTTTTATGCTTTGCATGGTTGCCTCTCATCGCAACCACCAGACTTCGAACTCCGGATTTTTCTTTTGCAATACTCATATGCTAAGCTACGCCTCATCGGCAGAAAAGAGAGAAGAGAGAGTGTGTAAATCACATACACCATAAAAGAAAAATAACCCTTTAATTTTTAAAATCAAACAAAAAACAAAATGTAAAATATTTTACAAGATAGGAGTATGAGAGCATATATAGAGATGGAGTACGTAATATGCTCTATTGAAAGCAAATTAATTGACGTGCCAACTGTTTGTCTTGAGAACCATATATTAGCATTCTTTAGATTGTGTAATTAAAGATCAATCAATTACAATCACAAAAATGAGTCCGTCCATAAAATTGAGAAAAAAAGAGAATGATGCCGCCTCCTTGCGAGGCATAGTTTAGCGGTTGGCATATGAATGTTACAAAAGATAAGATATAATCATGTAAAACATAAAGCTTTTTGCAAGTATCAGGGACGAAACTCTCCCCTATACCAAGTTACTAAGATTATATTATAGTTTAACTTACATTAATCTCTCTTCGAACTGTCCAACTGGTAGCGAGTCAGGGGCCTCCCGGATGGGGTGTATGTCACCCTTTTTTTTAGAAAAACAATAATTTTTACTATTGCTTCCATCTGGATTTTAGTTGGTCACAACTTACAAATGAGTTACTCAATAAATTATGAAAGAAAAGAAATCCCTTTATTACTACTCCGGAGTATTTTGTTTTTATTAAAGAATCATATTAATGTAGGGATTTAAATAATTAGTTCCTCCATCCCAAAAAATTCTCCCCTTTTCTATTTTTCTTGTCCAACAAAATTTTTCCATTTTTCATTAAAAAACCTATTTTTACTCTTAACAAGAAATAATAATAATATTGCCGACGTGGTAGCAATAATAATAATAATAATAATAATAATAATAATAATTACAATATCAATAATGATAAAAGAAA
>OOIL02004481.1:979616-1001254 GCA_900332095.2 Cuscuta campestris | reverse complement strand
AATTACAAGATAAAAATGAAGTTTTTAAAATTTATTTTCTTTTCAAAAATTGGTATAAAAAATAAAAAAAATAAAATTTCCATATTTAAAAAATACATCAAAAGTTTTACGAAACAGTTAGTAGCATGACTATGTTATTTTATCAAATAATCAATGAAAACACATCATCAAACAAAAGTTATCGTCACCCTGTAATAGTAACTCGAAATTTTATTTGGGGACGGAGGGAGAAATAAACTCCTAAACAAATTCCTTATTAAATGGACTGAAAAACTCACAGGTATGAAACCAGCATCAACTGCTTTAATCACCATAGAGACTTCAGCTTCTGCCATCTGTAGATGCATAAGTTCCTCACTCTTCAACTAATTCATGGTTATAAGCAGCTAAAGCAATCATAAAAGATGATAATTTGTTTAACAAATTAGATCATCTGGTTTCCTTCTGACATTTCTTTGACAAGTTGACCATCCGCATGAGAATGGGGACATTCCAATAGAAGGAATACCCTCTGTAAGAAAAGAAAACCACTTGTTAAGAGGTGGATTGGGAAATATAGAGGACTACCCCCCAAATTGCTTGTTCCTTTGTTGCATCTTATGTGACGGAAAAATTATAAAAATATAAGAAACTGGCTATAATTTGAATAATTTGGTTTGGGCATGGAATGCATAAAGTAAAAAAAAGAGGCAGGCTATGTTGAGCGTTTATACTACGCTGAAAAAATTGCAGTGGTACCTCTTGCTAGAGCTCTAACAACTTCAAGATTGAGAGATGTAACCTGAAAAAAAACCAGAAAAATTACAAGAGAAAAGTTAAAGTCAACATTCTACCCAACGTAAGAGAAGAATGACACAAATATAAACAAACGTGGTAGTGTAGGATACTTGAAACCCCATAAAAGCACCAATGTGTTGTCTCCACCCTCCCATGGATCATCTAGATGCTAAGTATACAGTAAGACTCAAAATAGACGCCTCTTGAGAAATAAGAAACCAATCACAAAAATGCTCCAATTTTTTTATATGATCCATGTTGAGAAACCCCAAACTAAAATTCCATTAGGAAATCAGTGATCCTAGGACTGAATATATAGCAATGAATTCTATTCAAAGAGTAGACAAAATAATGTTCAAAAAAGTGGAAAACTAATGCTATTATCATTAAGTAAGGGAAAAAACTCACCGAAATACGTGTAGCAACAAAACCAGCCTTGACAATAGGTTTGCCCAAGCCGCCCTTCTGCACGCCAGATTTGCTAGCTTGAAAGTGCCCAAAAGAACCTTAATACACCACCACAAGTAAAAGAATAACTGAAAACTGTAATTTGTGATCTTTTTCCAATCTAAGTTTTATTTCCCTTTGGTAGGCTAAAAATTTCCGGGGGAGTTCATAATACAAGAATGCAATAATGTATGGTTCATTTGGCTCTCATTTTGCTTTTTTGCCATCCCGATTTTCAAAAACAGATATTTCAGCTGTTTCGGAATTCACTGATTTTGGAGAATCGAGCAGTTGATTTTTTCTGAAAATCAAATTCTGGGAAGCATAATTCTTTTGAGAATCTAAAACAAATGCAACACTTCACAGATTTTTAGATTAGAATTGACAGAATGAGCTTTTCAAGACCAAAGCCGAATGAAGTCATATCTACAACTGACATATATTTCCAGCAAAGAGACAACCAACCTGCCCCATGAACTACAACAAAACTCTTAGAATCAACAACTGGTTGATCACCGAAAATGCTGTCAACACTCGGAGCCTCAGATAAACCAGGCCTTTTACTCCAGTCCATTCCCACGACTCTCGGGCAAGCAGAAGAAGCAGACATCAATGTCTGCCTCAGCTGTGATGAAACCAGCATTAGGTTTTCCTCGTCTATGGTTTCTAATTCATTCTTAAATGTGATGGCTGCTCCTCCTGAGATTACAAAAACAAAACAAAAAAACACGAAACACCTATCATTCTGTAAATTAAATCTCTCTAGTCTCTACAAATCAATCCAATTGAACCCACCAATCTATGTTTTTTATTTAAAAAGACTTCATCTCTATAGAGCGACAATTGATTTAGGGATACAATTTATAAGAATCTGGAACTAGAACTAAAGAGTTATGATTGAGAGTGCATAGAAAAAGCTACAGATTTGATGGGAAATCATGAGAAAGAGGGATGGGAAAGTGAGGGAGTTAAGGATTCGGACCGAGTTTGACGATGCAGCGAATTGGATTGGAATTCTGGTGCTCCATATTCAACCTGTGCCCAAGCTATTGAGATTACTGTTACTGGTAATTGTTTCACTCTCAGAGTTTAGTCAAGGATCGATCAAGATAAAGATCAGTTTTGGGATATTCATGGATTGCATATCAAATTATGATCAATCCTCTTCCATATTTAAAAACGTGGATATGACAAGACATGTAATTAACCTTTTTTTATTTTTTGGAAAAATTACCCAAAATAATCTCAACTTTACACGGTCTTTCAAAAATAATCCCAACTTTCACTGTAATGCATAATAATCCCAACTTTATTGAAATTTGCCAGTTTTGGGTCGCCGTTAAGTTTCTAACGAGGGTTAACAAAAATGCTTGTTTTAGGTAACAAAATGAAAGTTGGAATTATTTTTGATGAATTTTCATTTTTTTTATTTTTTTTAAATTTTTCATTTAAATTTTTAAAATTACTTTCTACCTCCATCATCATTTCTTTTTCCTTTTTTAAAGATTAGTCTTAGTTTAAAAAAATAAAATAATAGATATAAAAAATGAAAAAAATGAGAAATGTAACTAAAATGATACAAAAATAATAAAATAAATAAGGTAATCAATGGAAACTAACTTGAAATTGGTAAAAGTAAAATAAAAATATACGGGTGGGTTTTAATATTTTACACACTATACAAAGTATTAACATATCAATTCTTATTTTTTATAAAAAATTATCTACAATAATTCTAACTTTACATGACGGCTTGTTTTTTTAAAAAATAAGTAGTACATTAAGACTCCGTATAGTTTGTAAAATGTTAAAACCCACCACTCCGTATATATTTATTTTATTTCTTACCAGTTTCTGTTTAATTTCTATTGATTACATTATTTATTTGATTAATTTTGTATGGTTTTAGTTATTTTTATCATTTTCATTATTTTTTATATCTTTTTTTTTCTAAGGTAAGAATAATCTTTAAAAAAGAAAAAGAAATGAAGGTTGAAAGTAATTCAAAAAATTTAAATAAAAATTTCAAAAAAAATTAAAAAACAAAAATTCATCAAAAATAATCCCAACTTTCTTTTGTTGCCTAAAACGGGCATTTCCGTTAACCCTCCGTTAGAAACTTAACGGCGACCCAAAATTGGCAAATTTCAATAAAGTTGGGATTATTATACATCACAGTGAAAGGTGGGATTATTTTTGAAAGATCGGGTAAAATTGGGATTATTTTGGATAATTTTTCCTTATTTTTTTAAAAAAAGTGATATACTTACTAAGATCTCTAGAATGAATCTAGATTCTAGGATCATAAAAAAATTTTGATATAAGATAAATAAGGTCAATTATCCTCTCTGTCTCAAAATTGGTATTACTTGATAATTTTTGTTTGTTTGTATATTTTTATTGATACTTTAATAAAATAAAATACTTTTGTCACCTCTTATTTTGTAAAACTTTTATTTTAAATATATGTATTAATTATTTTTATAACAATATTTGAAAAATTAATTTTATTAATCATTTTTACACCAACATTTGAAGAGTAAAACATAAGTCATATCTTCAAAATATAATTTAAACTTAAACTCTTCTAAATAAAATTAACTAATTACATTTTTTGTTTGAATTAAATTCTAACCGCACAAAGTAAACTGCCTCACAACATTACCCTTTTCCTTCTCCTTCTTCGCATGTACAATTGCTATGTTGCCTCTGTCTCTTTATTCCCTTCATCGATAGAGCCCTCATAGTCTAGTACCACCTTACCCATCGTAGAGCCACACTGCCCTCTCCCCTTTTCTCATTCCTTCCCACAAAGCTACATCCACACAATCTCATCTGTCCAAATCTGAAGTTTGATCCATCATATACTCCCTCTGTCCCAAAAAGAATGGGACGATTTGATTTTTTGAGAAATTAAGGGAGGGATATTTTGGTATTGATTTTCCAAAAATACACTTGATGTGATGGATAAAAGTATGATGTGATGGGTATATTATTAGGAAAAAGGTATGATGTGATAGGTAGGGTATGAAAAAGTAAGGGGTAAAAGTGGTTTTTTAATAGAAATGTAACGGATTTTACGGGACGTAGTTTTTTCTAAACGTAATAAACTTTTTGGGACGGAAGGAGTATAAGCTAAGTTTTTGGCGGAATCCATAACTAATGTGGTTGGTCAGAACCCTTGGCCCCGAGTTCAAAGTCATCATTGGATACAATTTTCATTATAAAAAACTCGAAGTCGACAACTAGATCTCAGGATGGTTGGTCATCTGGTCACCATAACAGTGGTTGTGATCTGAGTGATGGTCTCCATAGTAGTGTGTGCAATGTTTGGATTTGACATAATTACCTCTTTGTTTGACAATGTAAGTTTACATATTTGACATTATATATAGACATCTGTGGTATTATGCACTGACAAAATTTTGGAGAAAAAACCTTAATTTCAAGAATGTTTAAATTTAGAAGAAAATGTTAAATAATTTACATATAATACGGAGTAATATATTTTGTATTCATATCATCAAAACAACAAAAAATGTGTATCCAAGGAAAAATAATAATCTATAATCGAAATTTTTTACAATTTCAATTGTAAAATAAAATTGAAGAAAACATGAGATTTGTGGATATAAACCGGCACAAGGTAGGCGGCGACGGTGGCGATGGGATGGTGAACGGTGGCGATAGGCGGCGAGGTGGACGGCGAGCACCGGCGACGACCTGGAGGACGAGCAACGGCGATGGGAAGGACTTGCTTCTGGTTTTGGTGTCTGATGGTTCCTGTCTGGAAAAGAAGATATCTGGTTTTTCATTACAAACGTATATTATCGAGAGACCGTAATAACAACTGAAAAAAATTAATTTGAAATGGAGACAATAACAAATACTCCCTCCGTCCCCCAGTTTTTGTCCACTTTTGACTTTTGGAACTGTTCATCTAAGCACTTTGACTCATCAAATTCTTCCAATGTGTAAGCCTAAATATAGTCATGTGTGATCTTGTTTGATTTGTCTTAACATATAGATTATTAATATATAATTTCTATAATTTTTTAATATAGAAATTACAAGATAAAATGGATTAAAGAAGTGTATTGAATGGTGTGTACAAATGAAAGTGGACAAATAGTTTGGGACGGAGGGAGTAGGAAGTACTCCACAACTCCCTAACAAGTAACAACTTTTTTTGGAGAATGGAGTAATGACCAAGAAAAGAATCTACTCCGTAGTAGAGTACTAACACGAGTATGATTAAGATTAATCCACCAATCTAATTATTCCTAAAAAGTTCTTAATAGAGAAACTACTGACTAAAGTTGTCCCTGGCCTCTATATAATACCCCAAAAGTCTCTCTCAATAAACCAAACCAATTCTATAGGCCTTTAACTAAAAAATCCTTCTTTCTTCAAACGCGCGAGATGATGGGATCGAACGGTAACGAGATGGACATCCAGGCGCCGCCGCCTTCTCTTTGCCAGAACGGATGCGGTTTCTTCGGAACGGCGGCGACGGGCGGGCTCTGCTCCAGGTGCTACAGAGAGCTCCGCGCCAGATCTGCGGTGGAGAAGCTCGTCTCGACGCCGATCTTCAATTACCGGGCGACGGGTTCCGGCAGAGACTCCTCCACGCCCGCGACCGATCCGGGAGTCAAACCCGAGACGACGCCGATCTTCAAGTGGGCGGTCGGATTGACGGATTCCGCTGGAGAGGCCACGCCGCCGCCGCCGACGACGGCGAAGAAGAACAGGTGTCGGAGCTGTCAGAGGAAGGTGGGGGTGGTGGGGTTCGATTGCCGGTGCGGTTATACCTTCTGTGGGACCCACAGGTACCCCGAGACGCATGACTGCACCTTCGATTTCAAGAGCAAAGGCCGGAATGCTATTGCCATGGCCAATCCTGTGATCAAGCCCGATAAAATCCAGAGGTTTTGAGATTGAAATTTATTTGTAGAAGAAGACGGGTTTTCTTTCCTTATTGGTTCACGTTTTTTTAGTTTTCGACGATTAATCTTAATTAGCAGGAGCAGGATTAACTAGTTGTTGCAACATTGTTTTTTTATTGTTTTCTTCTTTTGATTATTCTGATGCGCATTTGTTAACTAATCTATTATGGGGATTTATGGCCCCTCTAGCCTTGAGAATGACTATCCCCACACAATGCCTACATCAATGTGAATATACGGAGTATTTTGGAGTATATCATTCATTACAAATTTGATGTGATATACTCCCTCCATCCCTAAATAAATTTTCCTTTTTGACTTTTTGAAAATTTAAGGGAGACATATTTTTGTGTTGACTTTCCAAATATACCATTGATGTATGTATAAAAGTAAGATGTGATATGTAGATTACATAAGGAAAAAAGAAGTTTATTTGGGGACAAAGAAAAAACGAAAGGGGAAGTTTATTTAGAGACGGAGGGAGTAATTATATGTTCAATTTGATTTTTTGAGTCAAATTAAATAAATTTTAAACTTGAATTAATTAGAATTATAATGTATATAAGTGTAAAAGTAATTTAATTAAATATAAGAAACTGCCATAATTTTATTTCATTGTCTTTTAGGAAAATTCAAAATGTTATTTTGAATTTTATGGGGTTTTTAACATAAGCTTAACTAAATGATTTGATAATCGAAAATGCTAGAGTAACAAACCAATAGTTCACAAACTTCACAAATTTGTTTTTTGTGGATTTTAAATTAAAATATCTTTTATTATTTGAATGCATTTCATTTCTAGGAAAATGTAAAAAAAAAGCAAGTTTGTGAATTTTGTGAACTGTTTATTTGTGACTCAAGCATTACTCTTTGATAATTACTATGCTCGTAGCTTATTTTTTATTATAGAATGAACTAGGTTTGAGGCAAACGCGTCTTGCCTAATGTATGTTTATGTATGCATGTGATGGATAGTGTATGATTTTGGCTGTGTATTAAAGTTTTTTAATACGAGCTACATGTTGTGCCTTGTCTCTATATTCTGGATGTAATTCTCGTCTTCAACTTCATAGCTCTTGCCTACAACGTATAAATTCTTTTCTCTTGAAATTTTCTGAGTACGTAAAAAACAAGAAGTTAATGAAGATCTATGTAAAAAGAGCTGGAGTTGAAGGCTTGAAGATTCCTTACGAAAAAGATGATGAGGTGGAGATAGAGATCTCAAGTGATGAATGCATTATTATAGCTAGTTTTCTTTAGGAGCAACAACTACATCACATTTTATTTATTCATTATGTATGTTTGTATGTACGTTTGAATGAATGTTTGAATGTTATTCGTTAGAATATGTGCGCATGCAACACATATCATAGGTGAGACCATGTTTAAATTCCTCTTAACATTAAGTTTGTGTCTTTCGGCGCATGCTCACTCGTTGTTACCAATTTCGACCATTCAACGGATATGCCAAAACACGATGCCTGATCGACATAGGTAAACTGCGAAATCCAAAATAAAGGATATTGAGTGGAACCTCGATTAGACTTAACTAAATAAGGTGAAAATATGAACAACTTCAAGGTACATGGTTAGGTTAATAAATAAAATCAAATTCATCTACCCAGAGTTGTAAAGTTTTACAATTGAAACTAGTTTCTGCTCGAAATAGTTTAACTATATATAGGGCAAGATGTAAAATACAACCATCTAGTTAGAAGGAAATTTGTTTGCCTAAGATTAATGGGAGACTTGAGATCAAAAATTTGACCCTTTAGCATTGAGCTTGTGTGATCTAAATATGTTGGGATTGTAACACCCAAACTGCATAACCCGAATACATGGACCCATGAATCGGGTTGTCATTGAATTGACATCCAAACACAATAAATTTTAAAATGATTTAAAATATTTAATTCAAAACATTATTTAAAACACACATCGGAGTAAATGGTGTGAAAGCCTAAATACTTAATCGAAAACACAACTTTGGATTCTTTCCCTAAAAAAACATAATGAATATAATGCAAATGCATTACTAAATTAAATAAACTCATTCAACCAACATACATCCATCTCCTTATCATCACTATCCTCCAAGCTAGTTTCTTTAATCATCATTCTTATTACCTACGTATAGCAAAAGAGCAAATGACACATGCTCAACATTGCTGCTAAGGAAAAAAAATATAAAACGTTCGACTACGCATTTATATTAGATGAACTCACTAGCTCATAATTTCATACAATATCACGCACACAAGTACAACATTAACAATATCACATAAAAATAATCAGATAAATTTGTAAGTCTCAAATCATTATCATAGTTCATCCTTATTAGTTGAAAACTATATTTCAAAATGAATATATTCATATTAAAGTTATATCGTAATACATTGTATTTTTTCTACATTTCATAGTCAAAGTTTATAAATATTGACCAAGAAACGTCAAATGGAAAGAATATTTCCGGACAGAGGAAATATTGTTTTTGTTATCTTATGTATTTTAATTGATTATTCGACAAAATAAATTTTTTTTGACATCCCCTTTTTATAAAGATTTTGACATAATTTTTAACTATATGATTTGTATTTTAAATTTCAATACAAATTTTTTTTAAAAAAAAGTTTTAAAAACACGAGATTTTTTTTGAAAGGAAAACACGAGATTTTAAACATGGTGTAGTGAGCTCATTCAAAATTTGAACGAATTAAGTATAGGGAGTACTCCGTATATTTTTTTTCAAAAAGAAATGTGCTAAAAAAAAAGAAGAAGAAGAAATAGTCCCGAACAAACCTAACTAATAAAGGTACTTACAATAGTCCGATTAAAATTAGAATTAGGAGGGATTTGAAATCATAATAAAACCCTGGACTCTGTCGCCGCTGGAAGTCGTGTCTATCAATCTCTTCTCCTTATCAGCAAACATGGCGTTGTCGAGCAGCGGCAGCAGTGCATTTGGGGAGGATCTGATGAGGGAGGTGATGCTCCGGCTTCCCGTGAAGTCACTCATCCGATTCAAATGCGTCTCCAGATCTTGGCACGCCCAGATCAGCAGCCCAGATTTCATTGCAGAACATCTCCAGCTCTCCAAATCAATCTCCGGCAATTCCCGCACCCATATGATCTTCCGAGAGCACTGCTCCGGAACTCCGGGAACGGGCGCCTGCCTGATTTCCAGGAAATCGCAACAAGAAGAACCTGCCGTTGATGATGCCATGGAAATCGAGCTCCCTTTGCGCGAAGAGGGTTTTACAGTTTCCTCAGTTCACGGCCAATGTGATGGGATTTTCTGTCTGGTGGGACGCTTTCCAAATGACCCCCGTGGTACCCATCGTCAAAAGAGGTGTCTATTGTGGAACCCTGCAACAAGAGAAGTGAGGGTTCTGCCTCGGGATGATGAATTAGATGGGGAAATTAATCCAACCTTAGGATTAGGGATGGATCCCATCACAAAGCATTACAAGGTTGTTCGATTAAATGGTTGTAGCGGTATTACTTGGCCGTGTCTGATTAAGGTGTACAATCTTAGCACTGATGATGATACATGGAGGAGAACACCACAGTGTGGTTCAAGAGTCCCCGCTCTTTTTCATCCCCCCAATTGCCTAAAGACCAGGACTTCATTGAATGGCAGGCACCATTGGCTGAGCATCAATTGGTTTAAGGGTTCTAGTTCTACTAATGCCTGCTGGGTCATTGTCTTCTTTGATTTTAGTACAGAGATGATGGGGACGATGCCGAGCCCTCCCACTGGCTCTGACTTGTATAGAGGTGATGTCGTTGTGGCTCATGATAAACTTGCTTTGGTTGTTCGCGATCGCGATGCCGAAAAGCGTTTCCAGTTTCATGTTTGGGTGATGACTGAATATGGCGTGGAGAGTAGTTGGACTAAGAATTTTACGATTGGACCTCATCCCCACATTCATTGTTTCTTTTCGATGTGGGGACATGATCATGTTCTTGCAACACGTAGAACTCAATGTGTCTGGCATGATCAAGACTGTAAACGACCTGAAACTGAACTTGTCTCATACAATATGACAAGCCAACAGGTTAGAAAGATTCAAGTTCCTAGACGCAGTTTCTGGTTTGGTATCCACGAGTACACCCAAAGTCTGGTTCCTTTGTTCAGGGCGGAGGAAGGGGGAGCCCATAGCTACTAGCGGATTTCAACTAAAAATAGGGTCGTAGTAGTTATATATAATGTGCTATAGGTGGTTTTTTTTATGTCTTACAAGAGTGGACTCAATGGTAACAAAAGAATTTGTCTTGCTTCAAATTGTATTAGAGACTAGTGAAAATGTATTTCTATTAAATTTATTACAATTTCTCATATACTCCCAAAATATTAGTAGTCATGAGAACCTTTGTTTATTTCTACGTTTTCAGTGGTTATTTGATAAAATAAAATATTCTTGCACTTCTTATTTCGAATAACTTTTCATGTAGTTTTTTGATATGTAAATTTTATTTTTTATTTCTATACCAATATATAAATAAAATAAATTAAAAAAATTTAATATTTTTCCTGAGGAATACAAATGTGACAAATATTTAGGGACGGAAGGAGTAATTATTTTTGTTCTCTTTTTACTTTTTCACTATTTCCTTATTTTGTATTTAGTGCCATATTTAATTATGTGTTTCACATTCATTTTTAATTCATCTAATTTTTTAATATTAATATTAGCCATGCATTATACTCTGTCCATCCTAAATTTATTGGCATAATTACTATTTCTGGTTTTCAATAATCTTTGTTTACGTATATTTCTTCATGACCAATTTGATAAAATAAAATACTCCGTATCTTTGTTACAGTTTACTTGGTAGAAATTTTAACATAGCTTTTAGAGTAAATTTCTCAAACTGTTCTTTCTAATAAGATATTTTCTCAAATTAGTCTTTAATAAATAATAATTATCATTATGGGCTTTTGTCATTCAGATGTATTTTCTAAATTATCTAATGTAAAAAATGTGTATTAAATGAAAGTTAAATGAATGATATTGTTTGTATAATCTATCATCTAAACTTTGAATAAGTTTTCAAAGTAGTCTTTTCAAATTAAATGGGTGGTTGCTAAGAGGAACAGAGAGACCCTGAGTAGGTTCATGAACTTCATTTCAAAAAAAACGTTTATTTAGAAATTATAAGTTTAAAAAAATATTTAATTATAAAAGAGTATTTCGATAATATACCTTAATTTTAGATGATAAAAAATACCAAAATACATTCTATTTGACTAATATTTAATTAATATTTTTGGCAATGATCATTTAGGGCATGTAATTGTAACTTATTGCGAAGTAATTAACACTAAACTCTTTTGAGAATTCACTCTAGTTTTAAATATGGAAATTGTACTTTTTGTAGAAGACAACTTTCGTGATGTGGCTTTTGTGAATTAAAATCTAAAAAAGCTTAAATGAAAAAAATATTTTGGGTGACTACTTAAAAAAAGATTGTTGTTGGCTAAAAATACTCGAGAGTACAATAGAAATAGCGCTGGGTTCTAGTGATACTGGAATACGGTGACACTCCGGTGATACTGTCATTTTGGCGCACACTTACTACTCTGTTCATAAAATTGACAATTCCTACCTCCTAACCCACTCCATGAACCCCCACCCGACTCCTGCCCCTGTACCCCCACCCCAACCCCGCCATAAGTCATCCTAATGCATAATAGCCACAAATTTTGTGGACATTTTGTGTGTGCGTGTGTGTGGGGGGGCTTACGGCGGGATTGGAGCGGGGGTAGGGTGGGAGTTTAGGGGGTGAGTTAGAGGGGTATAAAGTGTCAATTTTACGAACGGAACATCAAAATGCTCCAAAATGGTATTGCCACTGCTAGTGTCATCAAAAATGGGTGTCACTAGAACCCCTAGAAATAAAAGTAATTACAATATTCCAAAATTAAAATTAGAATTAGGAGGATTTATAATTAGGGGTGGACACGGTACCGTGACCGGCAACGGTACCGCCGGTACCCGCCACCGTCACCGCCGGACGGGACGTTCCACCGGTTCCGAGAACCGGTACCGGTACCGGAGTGGGCGGTACCGGTTCCGGTACCCATTTTTCGATACCGGCACTGTCGGTTCCGGTTCCGGTTCCGGTACCGTTATTAATTTTTTTTTATTTTTATTTTTTATTTCATTCTTTCTTTTATCAATTTCATTTTTATATTTTTTATTTCATCCTTTCCTTTAACAATTGCACATTTACAATTTTACACTTTAAAATTTTAATAAAAAAGCAAAAAAAAAAAAGAAAATTGGAGGTGGCCGAAACCGGCCGGTCCGTACCGGAACCGCCGGTCCGGTACCGGTACCGGTACCAAGGGGTGGCGGTACCGGAACCGGCGGTTCCGGAACTGGAACCGTCCCGGAACCGTACCGTGTCCACCCCTATTTATAATCATTCTACAAACAATTATACTCCCTTCGTCCCTAAATAGATTACAATTTTTTTTCTCTTCTTTCGATAACTTTTGTTTGTTTACGTGATTTCATTAAGTATTTGATAAAATAAAATATTCTTGTCAACTCTTGTTTTGTAAAACTTTTTACATAGTTTTTTAATATACAATTTTTATATTTTATTGATCGATATACCAATTTATAAATAAAATGATTTCCTAAAGAGCAATTTGTGAAGGAGAGAGTATATGCGATGAAACCCTGGACTCTGTTCCCACTGGAACACATCTCTCAATCTCGTATCAGTCAGCAAACATGGCGTTGTCGAGCAGCATCAGAGAATTTGGGGAAGACATGACGAGGGAGGTGATGCTCCGGCTTCCCGTCAAATCCCTCCTTCGATTCAAATGCGTTTCCAGATTTTGGTACGACCAGATCACCAGCCCTGATTTCATTGAAAAACATCTCCAGATCTCGAAATCAATCTCCCGCAATTGTCGCACCCATATGATCATTCTCGAACAATCCACTGATTGTACTAAAACCAAAGAAGAAGACTTCACTCCGGGAAACAGTGCCTGCCTGATCTCCAGGAAATCACAACAAGAAGAAGAACCTGCTGTTGACGATGATGGAACGGAAATCGAACTCCCTTTGCGCGAACAAGGTCTTATAGTTTACTTAGTTCATTACCCAAACACTAGGACTGTATTGAATGGCAGGTACCATTGGCTCGGCGTGGATGAGGAGGATGAGGGTTATAATCGGTACTTTCAGTGTCATTGCCTTCTTTGATTTTAGTACAGAGATAGATGATGGGGACGATGCGAGGCCCTCCCACTGGCTTTCACTTCGGTCTAGGCGATGTTTTTTGTGGTTGATGATGATACACTTGCTTTGGTTTCTCAAGATATAGGAGAAAGCATTTCATGTTTGATGTCTGGGTAATGACTGAATATGGGGTGGAGAGTAGTTAGGTTGGACTAGAAAGTTGAGGATTGGACCCCAACCTCACTTTGATTCTTTCGCATTGCTCTGGGGACATGATCATGTTCTGGGAACACGCACTGGTGTCGGGCATGATCAAGTTCATGAAAGACACATGATGAATCTCAACTTGTCTCATACAATCTTACAAGCCAACAGGTTAGAAGGATTCAAGTTCCTGGACTTGGTGATCACTCCTTTGGTATCCATGAGTACACCCAAAGTTTGGTTCCTTTATTCAGACGGAGGGAGTATTATTAAAAATGTGATAATTGCAAATGGAAGTTTGAGGAGTCAAACTTTGACTTGTTCTTCTTACTGATTATGGCCGCAGAAAGAGATAGCCGCCATGGACAAAGTTGCTGGCTGAGGAGTTTGAGGCAGTTAAAATGAGGCGGTAATCCTTGGCGCGCTATATATATAATGAGAGCTCTCCATTTAATGGTGTGAGCTCCGGGTAATTCTTTAATGCCATATTTTGGTGAGATAGATAATGGTGATAACTTAGAAGAATTCTCTATACTTTCAATGAGAGTTTTGGTATACCTTAGTACTCCTTCCGATCTTCAAATTTAATTTCTCGTTTGACTTTTTACAATATCTAATGCAACACTTAGATTATTTATATCTCTTTTTATATAAATATATATTTTAAAAATAAAATATTTCAAAGTATGTTTCAAAATAAAACTATTGATATTTCATTTATACGAAAATTCAATGTATTTTTTTCTAGTAATATACCGTCCAAATTCCAAAAATCTCTTGACTCCTCCCTCCATTTTTGAAGACACTTCTCATTTTAACCAAGTGCCAAAATAAGGAAGTATTAAATTATAGTTGACTTCTAATTTTGTTTTTGATGTGATGTGTAAAAATAAAATGTGATGAATAGATTATTAAAGAAAAAGTATAATGTGATAGGTAGGTTAAAACAGAGTAAGGGTAAAAGTGGTTTTTTAATAAAAAGTGGAAATATTTTTGTTGAAGAGAAAAAATACTTTCTAAACCTATTGGTTTTAAGCATAAGAAAGTCAACACCCTCGCCGGGATTCAAACCCGTAACCTTCAATTTGATAGAGTCACAAGGATGGTGCTCGACCACATTGTCTTTGTCTAGCATAGGCATGTTATTTTAATTGAAAGAGACAATTTTTTGGAATGGATAAAAAAAAGGGAAGACGAACATTTTGGCAAGGATAAGACTGAAATCCTGAGATGCTGCCTGCAATCAAGAATCAGGCCATTATCTTGGCAGACCTTAGGAAAAGACTGTCAACAACCTTCCCCATGTTTGAGATGGTCTCCAACGTAGCTGGATATATGGCATCTGCCTTGGGATCATCAAATATGACGAGGCATCCGGCGCCCTGGTCAAGGGTTCCGGCAAACTTCTTGTCCAAAATCATCTGAGACAGCTTCTTCTCAACGTGTTCCTCTGGCAACTCGATCAATTCGGCCACATGGGCAATCTCAACTTTTGAGAACGGCTCAATCAGCCTGCAGAGGTTTTGCTCCAGCAGTGTGTCGTAGAGGGACGACAGGTGCCGTTGGACAATTGGGTCTTCATCCAGCTGTGTCTTGAAATCGCGAAGCGCAATCTCAAACAGCTTCAAAGACCGTTTTGAGTGAGCATCAGCCACTGCTTTCATGGCATCCAGTTCAGGCCCTTGGTACTGCAACCCAACCTTGGGTGATGATATTATGCTCGTCACATCATCAGCTTGGCCAACCATGATCTTGGAAAGCAACATATATTTGAGGCTATATATCGCCTGTGGGTCCTCAAGAGCATTAAAAGCTTCAAACGCTTCGTAGAAATAGCTGTAAGATGTTTTGTAGTCTTTCTCTTCCGCGTGGAGGATACCACTTTGCAGATCTATGCAGCCCTGCTGACCGGGAGGCACATATATGGCATTTGCCACGGTTCGGGAAGCGGTCAGGGCAGCCTTTGCTTTGGCAATGTTTCTCAATGCAAAATGAAGCTTGCTTTCCAGCAAGTCAATCTCCACAAGCAAAAGCTTGTCATCCAATCTTCTCACCTCTTTGATAAGGCCAGAAAGGAGAGACAATGCTTCGGCATACTCTTTGCTTTCCATCAACAATGAAGCAAGTTTAGCCTCAATTCTGTGGCGAAGATAGGTTCGCTTCTCATCACGGGTCCACTGGACTATGTCTTTGCAAAGAGCGATTTGAATTTCAGATGTGCCGGGTATTTTCGCCAATGCATCAACAATGCTGCGGACAATTTTGGCGGTTTTTGCTTTGGGTATCAAAGAGAAGAAGGGTCGCAGTTGGGTGAGAAGGTTTCTGAGATCATCAGGCCTGTTCTCTCGCCTTAGCATGTCAGAAAGGTTGGAGATGGCCTGTTCCTTTATCCTTAAAGAATCAGAGGATGATGACGGGTTGTTGAGGATGCCATAAAGGATAGAGAGGGACTCAGATGGATTTTTTGCCTCAGAAGCCTGAATGAGTGACTCTGTTGTCGCAGGGAGATATGACGAAGCCATGGTAGTCAAAACTTCCAGATTAATTATCAGTTCTGCAGTTAATATTAGGAACACACTTTGGGAAATCAATATTGTTAGAACATTCAACAAGCGTGTTCAAAAGATATCCCCTTAGTCTATATTAGAAGTTGAACATTAAGCAAAAGTATAAAACCAAACCAATCAAATCAGTCAAACTAAGAGAGCCAGGAAGATATTGTCTTAGATTTCTAATCTCAGAGCATGGTATTCAGTCCTCTTAATGTTAAGATGGAATATAGTAAAAATTTTTGCATGAAAGTCATTGTCATTATGTCCAAATTTATGCTCTTTACAAAAAAAGAACTTGAAATATTCAAAACCCAACATTTTAACCATACTTGTTTAAGGCCTAATGCACACTGATGCACGAAGAGGATCCAGAGACTCGGTGCACAATGAGACATTGATGAGCGCGCATCGCGAACATGAGGAAGAAATTGAGCCATTGAGGCACAAGTAGCATAGCATCTCTAAACTAGCAACATATCATATAAAATTTTGAAAGACATAATGAAATTTTAGAAAGCAACCAAAAATCAAAGTCAAACATATTACCATTGACAAAGAAAAAACCAAAAGTTCAAAGAACAAAAACCGCCAGGAAAAAAAAATAGCATTTCACAAACAAATAGCTTCTTCCATTTCCATAATGAAAGAGTATGAATGGGAAGACACGAGACTGCTAGGGAATGAAAAAAGCAGGGAAGTCTCACGATTAAAAAAACGAAAGTGACCAAAGAAACATATGAACACCCTGAGAAGAGACTAACCTTCTATTTATGGGAAGAAACAAAACAGCCAGGAGAAGCAAAAATAACATGGAAGCCTCGCGATTAAAAATATGAAAAAGAAAACTGAGAAGCGACTACCCTGATGATGCAGAGTGCCAAAGTACAGTCAATATAGAAAGAAGAAGCAAAGCCGACGCATGGAAGGCTCGCAACACTGAGGCCAAAGTCGAAGAGGCGGAAGAAGCAAGGCCGAAGCACACAAAGGTGGAAGAGTGTGACTGAGAAAAGTGAGTCAACCCTAATCATAAAGCCAAAAGATTACACAAAGTAATAAAAAAGGGCTCATCCGTGATGTGCGCCCTATAGCGCCTCCAATTGTATCGCAAAATGCGATGATTCTAAGTTATGAGCATGCCTCTTGTATGTTGCCATCAGGCACGCTTTTCACGACTATTATTTTAATAGCCATAAAAAAACTAGATAATGCATACATAGAACAGGAGTTCTTAAACTACTCACATCAGCATCATCTAGCAGATTCACGTTCCAAAAATTGATGAGAAAAAGTTATAGTACTACTATCCCACAAGTGCCACAGCAAAACACTATACAATGGGTTATTCTAGGGATGATCTTTCAAAACCATAAAATAATGGCTATAATCATATTGTTCTAAATCACCTTCTTCAACATCACGACTGTTGCTAGCCTAATCTGCTAATAATATCATCCTTCTTAGTTCCACTCTCAATCAAGTATACTAAAACAAGGATAAAAATGAAAAGAGTATTACTACATAGTGTATTTCTAAAATTGAAGCATCTAAAGAAATAAAAATTGAAGATGGAAAAGAAAAATGCAGTAAAAATCTGAAGTACTAAAATATATACAGCTGAATCAGTCTGTCACTTATAAAAGTACGAAGTACATAAAATTGAAAATTTGAAAGGATAAAAAAAAACTCAATGACAAAGCATCATCTGAAACATGAATATAAGATCTATAGAATAGAGTTTCATACTCAATCCTCGAAAATGTACGCCAAAGAGAATGTATATGGCGTGAAATATCCGATTCCGAATTTTTTAAGCACAGATCTGAAAATACATTAATGATAATAGCATCTAAAAGTATATTTGAAATCTGTGTAGTGGAAACAAGATTTGATTTTTGGTTTGAGCATATTCGACAAGGATGGAAGTTGAAGGAGTGAAATTGAAAAAAATAAAAATAAAACTAAATACCTGAGATGGATATGGAAGAACGGTGGGTGAATCGCCGATGAGAAGGCCAGAGCCGAAGGAATGCAAAGGTCGTTCCAGGACGATGATAATAGTAAAGATACTCCGTAAGATTTAGCTTGAGGCCGAAGTTTGGATAAAGAAAATTGATAGGGTATACAAAAAGAGTAAGGCCTACCAAAAATTGACTAGACCTGGTGATTGCCGAGAGATAGGCGTCTGTTTGGGAACCCCGGAACCGGGAGATGGTGATTGCAGGAGACGGTGATTGCCGATTTGGGAACTGGGATTTGCCGATTTGGGGGAGACGGGGTTGGGACTTGGGATTTATAGATTGGGTCAGGCAGGAAAAATGAGAATTAGGTTTTTTAAGTGGGCTATAATTTAAAAGATTTGTTTTGGGCTTACATATATTTAATATACATATTATGGGCTCGGTTATTCGGTCGGTTTCGGTTAACGTTACCCAAAACTCGAAACCGATAACCGAATATTTTAGACATTTAAACCGAAAATTGAAACCAAAATTAAAATGGCGGTCGGTTCAGTTAAATTGTATCAGTTAATCGATCGGTTCGGTTAAATTGCGCACCTGTATATATGTGTGTGTGTATATATATGTTTGTGTGTGTGTGTCTATATATATATATATATATATATATATATATATATATATATATAGGGATTGACTCCAGTTAGATGACATGTTTCGGTCAGATGACACTTTCGGTCAGATGACAACGAATGCTCATTCTGAATCAATATAGTGCTCATTCTTAAACAACGCAGGATTCATTCTCACACAACTGTTCATCACAATGTAGTGTTCATTCATAGCCAGCGAGACGACAACATAGAGTTCATTTTGAATCCACATAGTGTTCATTCTAAGACATTGTAGGGTTGATTTTCACACATTTGTTCATTATAAACGTAGTACTCATTGTGAAAGAACCTAGTACTCATTCACAGTCTGCTCAATGCAGTGTTCATTCTGAATTAAGGTGGTGCTCATTCTGATGCATGTCATCTGACCGAAAGTGTCATCTGATTGAAAGATGTCATCTGACTGGAGTCAATCCCATATATATATATATATATATATATATATATATATATATATATATATATTAAACAAGTTTTATTAAAAGAAATCATGGTACAAAGGATGGGGCTGGCCGAACCCCTACAAAGGCCCAATTACAAAATGCTAAAGCTGGAAAATAATGTACCAATACAACAAGTACAATAGTCACAAAGCGTGTCAGTAGTGAATAAGATGGGAGCTGTATATTCATCAGACCTTGCTTGTCCTATTTACCTTGTCCGGAATCCATATCACATGTGAGGAATTCTAAAAGCAAGCAAACAAAGGTGCGACAGCAAACCATTTTAGAGTAGAGAACCTGCATTTTGAAGTCAGTCCAGATCCACTGCACACTGATGCCCAATGAAAATGCTCAGTGATGCCTAATGAAACCAATAGATCAACTGCCTATGACGAATAAGAGATATCTAGAGAGATTGCTTGATAACTATGACCAAATTTCAAACCCAAGCTTAATTAAAAAAACCTGCAAATCTTGGCTAGAGCAAAACCAAATTAGCTTGACCTATAAACCTTCACACAATTCTTTCCAGATTGCAAATGCGAACCCACGAAATCAGATTCAATTCTTCCAAGCCATACAGAACACATTTGAAAACCTCACCATAGCTTGGCGTGTTAACTGCCAAGCTCGAAATCTCGTCACAAAAACCAAAGTCAAAATGATGATTAAAAGAAATCTTCTAGTTGATCTTCAGACCTGGCTTGTTTAAGCTTCTTTTTGGCTTTCTTTTTTTGGCTTCTAGTCAGTGGTTGCTGTTGTTTTTTAGGAGGAACCTCCTTCTGAGAAGGACATGTTTTCTTGAAGGCTTCTATGATCTCGGCAGCGAATGTATCTGTTGGTTCATCGGGGTCCTCCAGGCAACCTATAGGGGTCTTTTTTCTACCTTCATCTAAAAGTCGTGCTTTACTCCTAGTCACCATTTGAGAAGGGGAGAATGTTTTCTTACCTTTAAACACCCTTCCCAAAATAAGTGGTGTCTTAGAGCATCTTGAGGTGTCAATTTGGAGGGGTTTAATTGCATAATCAATAAAAACATTATCTTCACCCTCTGAATGGGTGTACAAAATAGGCTCATCTCTTTCTGGTAGAAAATCCTCAATGGCATTATTACAAAGGGCCATATTTTTATCATTGATATGTGCTAATAGATCTTCCTCTGTTGTAGAATCTATAGTGGTGTAATCTCCCTGGTTGAAAAGAGCAGCAAATGAATTGGGCATGGTGGGTATGAATTCAGCAGCTAAGGGAGAAAGCCTAGATCTTGGCAGCAAAGGGTATTCAATTAAATAAGAAGGCTGGTGTTCACCGTCCTGGTTAGGACTATGACAAAGAGCTAACTGCTTATCCGTTGCATCCTGAGGAACATCAGACCTGTCCTCACCCCTCAAAACCATATCAATCTGACCCTCAGAAACCAAAGTAGAAGTGTTACCTGTGATCCTAATCTCTGAAGCATCTTGGACCGAAATATTACAATCAACTAGACCCTGGTCAACATCCACCTTTATGACTGAGTTATCAAAGGCAAAATGATTATTCTCTTCCTTCCCATACTGGGAGAGAGTAATCCTACCCAGAAAATTACCCAAAGCCCTTAAGAAGATCTTTGTCCCCTCATCTTTATCACAAGGAATAGAGATGTAGTTAAATCCTTCATTTCTATCCTCTGAAATTTGAATGAAATCTCCTCTCCCACTTGACTCATGACTGATTAAAACATTACGGTTCAATTCGAACTTACACACTCCCAGAGTTTTTGAATCAGCAATCCTAGGAATAGATTCAATTATCCATCTAAAGGAATCCAAATCAAACCAAATGGGGTATTTCTTTCTCCCGCATTGAAGAATGCATATGTTGTGGTTGTAGAAAGAATAAAAAAGCTCAAATCCTCTTGATGGAGTATGAAACCTGAACTTACAGTTTTTACTAGGAGATGAGGAGAGACAGCCATCCTTGCCGCTGTTAACAATTCGTCGGCGACTGTAGACATAGGAGGCTCCCAGATACCTAGTTTCAGGTGATTTGAACGGCCATCTATGTCTCTGCTGGGAATAACTTCGAGAAAGCTTTCGTTTGCCATGGCGTGCGTTGTAATTCCTGCGTGAAGAATGGTTTAAAGGCCAAAGCCCTTTAAATCTATAGAAAGGTGATTCTTTGACATAGCGACCGACTGAGAATTTGGGATTATGATTAGAGTAGTTCCACCGTCGATCCCCATCGGATAGATTCCTTCGGAAATTTGAACCCCTACCTTTGTAATACCGCCGGCCAGTGGGGGCGTAATTCCGCCAGACAGTCCGCCGCCCGGATCCCGGATCCGCCCATTATATATATATATATATATATATATATATATATATATATATATATATATATATATATATATATATATATATATATATATATATATATATATATATATATATATATAT
>OOIL02004481.1:933026-976271 GCA_900332095.2 Cuscuta campestris | reverse complement strand
TATATATATATATATATTCCTTTGTGTACATTCTTATATTATATTATATTATATTATATGTTTTTTTCAAAAATAGAAAATAAAAAATGAAAACACTAATAGAAGACATCTTCTAATTAAAGCAAATATACATATAGGGTTAATTTTAAAGGAAAATAGGAAGTGCTACTGGCCGGGTACTTAGAATCTGAAAAGTCAAAAGTCCAAAGTCGGGAATACAAGTCGGTAGTCACTGGGAATTCCGTAAAATTGAAGGGTCGGGTCGGGTCGCATCTTAATTCTCGGCTCTCTCACATCTGATCCGAAAGGATTTAGCGATCGTAGGGTCTTCTTCCCCTTTCAGATCTGGAATTCGACGGCGTAAGTCGACATAGGCGCTGCGCCTGGACGCCAAGTCGTCGGAAAAGCGACGCCTAGGCGAGGACTTGAAAGTAAGGCGAGTCGAATCATCAAGGCGAGATCAAGAGGGCGCCGCGACGCCTAGGCGACGCCGTGATAACTATGCCAACAGCCATTGAATGCTATAGATCACCTGCTATAATTACTCGCCATTTCAGTGAAACAAGACCTAATTTTGTCGTCGTTCTTTTCCTATACAGACAGGATTTCAGGCACGAGGTGAATTTGTTGGTAAAACTTCGTCACCCAAATGTGGTTCAATTTCTTGGAGCTGTTACTGACCAAAAGCCGTTGATGTTAATTACAGAGTATCTAAGAGGGGTAAGCAAACTGCACATTTTCTTATCTTTTTCCTCTCATAATACACTTCCTTCAACCAATATATGTTGTCACAGGGTGATCTTCATCAGTACCTCAAGGGAAAAGGCGCTCTTAGCCCATCGACAGCTATCAATTTTGCAATGGACATCGCTAGGTAGCTGCAATTCTAATAATATTATTACGGAGTATTAAATTGTGATTATTTGCTAATTCCCTCACTTGTCCAACTCTAATATATTGTTCAACCTAATAATGGGAGCAGAGGAATGGCTTATCTTCACAATGAACCAAATGTAATTATCCACAGGGATCTCAAACCCAGGAAAGTTTTGTATCATTGCATTGTATGAGTGGATTCATGGGTATTAGAAATCAGTGGAGTTGAGAGGTCATACTAAAATTGTTCCTTGGTGTGAATAATCATCTCTCAGGAATGTTCTTCTGGTGAATTCCAGTGCAGAGCATCTGAAAGTTGGAGACTTTGGGTTAAGCAAGCTCATTCGGGTACAAAATTCGCATGATGTGTACAAAATGACAGGCGAAACCGGGAGCTGTGAGTTTATTTCTTTTCCATTCTCACCCCTCATGTTGTGAATTGTGATTATGTTGTTCTGAAAGTGTTAGTGAAGTTGTTGGCATCTCCCTTCTATAGATCGGTACATGGCACCCGAAGTTTTCAAGCACAGGAAATATGACAAGAAGGTGGACGTGTTCTCCTTTGCAATGATACTATATGAGGTAACTTACTGATTTCTCTATACTTTTTTTCTTTTCATCATGAATGTTTGAACAAGGGGGAGATGGAAATCACGGAAACCTAAAAAACAAGTCATGAATAAAGTGAACGTGGCGGATGGGTTAGTGCAGATGATAGAAGGGGATGCACTGTTGTCTCACTGTGAAGCGTACGAAGCAGCTAAATATGTAGCTGACGGCCACAGGCCTGCTTTCCGGGCCAAAGGATTCATACCTGAACTGAGAGAGTGAGTTGTTTTTATGTATCAAATCCGAATTTTTGAAACATTGAACACCGCCTCTCATCTTTATTCATTGGTGATGTGTGTAATTGGATGAATTTGAAGGCTGGTTGATCAGTGCTGGGCAGGAGATATGAACCAGAGGCCTTCTTTCTTGGAGATAATGAAGAGATTAGAGAGGATCATTGAGATTCTTCCATCAGATAATCATTGGAACATCTTTGCTTCCTGATTACCAGGCTAAGGTTTTATCTATTAGTGTATATTATATATGAACAGTATTCTGAAACCCATAATAGTTGTTTGACCATTCCATATGCCAAACAAAACCAAAGTGAATGCACGATTGAAGCAGAATAGAAGGAATAACAATAACGAAGTCACAGCTGCAATTTCAGGAAAATGTCACGAAAAGGAAAATCAACGAAAACTGTTCATTTATCCTTCGGTATATTGATCTAAGGTTTGATTGTGTACATAAAAAGAGACCTGATAAAAGAGGAGACAATACAACATCATATAAGCTTCTTCTTTTCGAAAAAGGTCTTCAAATGCCATACCTGAAACCCAGCCACGGACAAACAAACAACAAGTGACACAAAGGACAGCAGGTTCATTTTGGTAACAGTTGATCTATTAAGCTCCTGCATTTCCTCCTCTCTGCAAAGTACACACAACCAAGTTTTTTTTTACTTCAGAAAAATATTGGAATGAACATCAGACGTTACAAGGCTAAACTCCACCGTTGGTCCTTCAACTTTATCAATTGTGTACAATTGGTCCTTCAAGTTTTAAAACTCCGTAAATAGTCCTTCAACTTTATGAATTATGCACGATTGGTCCTTCAAGTTTTAAAAGTGCATAAATAGTCCTTCAAGTACACGTCAACCCTCCAGCTGAGGTCCTTTTGACAGTAAATGTTAAAAGCTAAATGAAATTATAGCTCCATATAATACGGAGTAGTCGTACCTAGTGGAATTTACTCGTATTATATGAAACTAGTATTTCGTTTAACTTTTAATATTTACTGTTAAAAGGACTTCATATGGAGGACAGACGTGTACCTGAAGGACTACTTATGGACTTTTGAAACTTGAAGGACCAATGGTGCAGAACTCATAAAGTTGAAGGACCAATGAAACTTGAAGGACCAATGGACTTTTGAAACTTGAAGGACCAATCGTGCACAACTGATAAAGTTGAAGGACCAATGGTGGATTTTAGCCAACGTTACAATTGAGTTACCTTTCACGAAGATAGAACATCTCATCATGAATGGACTGTACAGTCTCATACATTCTCTTTAGTTCTATTTCCATTGCCTATAAGAACAGAAATGAGCAAAGCATTAAAAATTCAGAAAAGTATATACTTGTAGATGAAAGTAAATTCAGAAAAGTAAATACTTCAACTGAGCCTTTCTTTGCAACATTGGTCCAGTCTCTAGCGGCAATCCCAGTCTTCCAATCAAAGTCCACACTAAGTGTGGCAGGAGACTTGTGATCTTGAGCAAAGAAGCAAGCCATGTAGTCCCCGGCTTCTGCTGTCTGAAAGGCAAACTGCCCTTCCCCCACATTGTCTGCCTGGTGATACGTATTCCCGTACGACGATGTCACCTGACACCCCCAAACCAAAATCCCCCTGAACCCATTAGCCACATCACATGTTTGATTGCTAATCCAAATGTGCTCACTATTTTCATATTTAAAACCAGCCAAGATCAAGCATTGTAATTTAAATCCATAACAACAAACAACAAGACCAACAATATCTTCAAGCAAAAGACAGAAAGAGAAAGTGCAATATGGAACCATTCTAATACACTAATATTTGCAATTTAAAAGAATAAAAAAATGACTAAAAATCAATCAATCAATCAATACTCCTACACACCCAAAATAAAATATTTCCAGGAAAAAACAAGTTCTATTAGAACAAAAAAAAAACTCATTTTCATTATATATCTAATGTTTTTTAAGGAGTAAAAAGAATTAGGGAAGACCGGCGAACAAGACTGACCCGAACGGTGATTTTGTGAGTATCGGGCAAAGGGTATCCTTCATTGGCGTTGACGACGTGGTACTTGCCGACGGTCATGGCGTTGCTCTTCATGTCCTCAGCTATGCATTTGGTGTGACCCGATTGGAGTTCGAACCGGAGGGAGTGGATCCGGGTCAAGAAGAACCCTAAGGTTAGAACTAACGTAAATCCCAGGACTTTCGAACTCATTTTTTCAATCGTTTCTCTTCTTCCCTAGATTTGCTGGTGAAAGACGGGGATGAATGGAATCGATGAATGAATTTAGAGGATTCTGAGAAAACGGAGACGGGAAGTTTTATTGCAATTACGCCCCTTCATTTCATTCTTTTTGCACCTAGCCCCGCTCATGTTTTAGTCCAAAATCCAAAATGCCCCCCAGGATTTTCACTAATCACTACCCAAGGCAAATGTGTGTCACATGTGTGTTCAAACTTCAAACAAGTGCATTGTCATTTGTCTCTCAAATTTTGAAGAATACAGTGTCAAAATTGTGATATTTACAGACATCAAATCTGAAATTTGTTTAATCTTCACCAAAAATCACTAACTATTTTTGCTCACCAAATATGCCTTGAATTAGACGTGACCTGAAATCCAAGCCCTCAAGTCATTGCAATTGCCAACACACTCCATGGAAATAAAATATTATTATAATTTACTTTCATTATTCTATTATTTTCATAATTTTGCATTCTATTATAATTAAGATTATCCCATTTTACATATAACGATAGAACCGTTCTTATTTAATAATACTACGGAGTAATTATTTTCAGTGTATGGGATTGTGTAGTTAATTAGTCTTGAGCAATTACCATTCTATATATGGAGTACATTCCCACTAATTAGGAAATAATTCCTCACTAGTTTGTATTTTCGTACAGGTTTTAGAAACAACATTTTTAATTAGCATTAACGTTTTGATAAAATTTTAATGATATAGATTACTGCTGAAAACGCTAAAGGTAGAGACTATCGTCAGATAATTTTATCAAAAACGACAACGCTAACCTCTAATGTCGATGTCGGTGTAGAACTTTTTATTTTAAAGACAAATATTCCTATATATATTTCGTTGCACGAAAAAATGGGTAATCTAGTCATCTATAATACTTCCTCGCTTCTAAAATGTTTGTCACATTTGCTTTTTCAAAAGCCACCAGAACTTTTGTTTATTTGTATGTTTTCATTACTCATTTGATAAAATAAAATATTCTTGACATCTCTAATTTTGTAAAACTTTTCATTTTTTTAAATATGTAAATTTTATTTTTTATTTATTATACCAATATTTAAATAAAATAAATTGAAAAAACTTGATATTTTGTCTCGTTTTTAGAATTGTGGTAAACATTTATATACGGAGGGAGGATAACACGAAGTACAAGCGAAGAGTCCTCCAGGTGATACACACGAGGAGTCCAACCTAACTAGCCCAATGCAATGAATGCTTCTATTATACATAAAATATACATGGGCTAACACTCATTAATCTACTTGGACTGGAATGGATAAGTTCCTCATTATAATACGGTCCGTGAGGCGTGAGGACTGAGGATAAGCATTCTGCGGACTGCGGTAAAGTGGAGGAGCTCACGGCGGCGCATTATTATTTAATGTATTTTGTTCTTCTTCTCTTTGTTTCAATCTATTTTCGCATCAACAATTTAAAAAGCAATATAATTAGGCAAATTAGCTATGACGTTTGTCCTATTATGCTTCTAAAAGTCTTGTTGTGCAACATGCACTGCAAGACTATCACATCTTACTTTTACTTATCAAAATTGAAAGTCAACTAAAATTACATTTTCCTTATTTTGGCCCAAAGTCAAAATAAGAAGTGTTTAAAAGAACCGGGGATAGGGAGTAGTAATTATAAGTCCCAAAACTTGTAAGGTCCCGTTTGGCATACTGAATTCAAATTATGGAATTGGAATTGAGGACTTCAATTCCAATTCTGGTGTTTGGTAGCACAAAAATTATGTAGATTTGGAATTGATAGTGCAAAAATGAATTGGAATTGGTGAATTCAATTCTATAAAATTGAAACCCATTGAATTTCAATTTCAATTCCATATACCAAACGGACCTTAAGTATCTTTCCAAAAACTGAAATTACAATCCAAAATTGAGAAACTGCCATGGAGTACATGCTTGATTACTTGCCCAAGTTTAAAAAAACAACATAACATACATATATAAAAGAAATTTACTTAAATAGGACTAAAACATAATGACTTTCTCAATATAGGATCATATGTTTTTATTTCCCAATGTAGGACTTTTGGTCATTATCAATTAGTCATTATTTAACTAAATGTTCATCATTACTGGACATTATTCCTCTCATTTAGACATTATTAAGTCTTATTTAGGGAATAAAAAAATTTAAGTCTTACATTGGAAAATGACTTATGCTTTAGTCTTATTTAGTGCAAATTTCGCCATATGTAATTGTTCAAGAAACATAATGGCTACTTTATTCTTCTAAACCATATGGGTTAGCTTCTGATGCGATAAGAAACAGAATGGATACCTTATTCTACCACCCTATGTCAAAGCTTTCAGGATAATATGTGTAGCAAATTTCAAATAATAAAAATTGGCACAGTTCAATCGATTTTGGTTCGGTTTTCGATTGTCCCGACCCACCCGCACGCACATAATACGAGAGCTAGTACTCTGTAAAACTTTTAAAAGATATATAATCCGAAGCAATAAAGTCAAAGATGCAGCAATGCAATTCAAAAGCAAGTAGTGTTACGTTCCTCTTTCTTAATTTGCTTACGAAATGAGCAAATCTTTGTGAGGGAATATGATATACTCTGATTCTTCGAAAGCCATTCAACCAATTATTGCTATACTGAAATGATGGATTGGATTTTTAAAAGATCATTCGGAGTATTTTATGCGGAGTATATTTTATTTTATTCAAAAAAAGAAAAGATCATACGGAGTATTACACAAACGATTTGGTTTTAATCTTTTGTTAATCCTCATTGTCCCCGCATTAATAGTTTTGCCCACTGCTACTATATATGATGACGTTCGTTATTATTCCATCTCGCTGACATTAAGGAGAGCTTCTCATGACATTAAATACTCACGTAATGGGATGATGAATGACCCAAGGCTGCATGGTGCTTCGTTCGTAAAATTGACAATTTCTACTTTATAACTCTCGATAAACTCTCCCACCCCGTCTCGACCCGAATACACTCTCACCCTCTTCTATTGCACCCCATGTTAAATTTTGACTTTGGAGTCAATGTTGATCACTCCAAAGTTAAAATTAATTTGGGGGTGTAATTGAAGGGGGTGAGGGTGTGTTCGAGTCGGGACGGGTGAGAGTTTACCGGGGGTTAAGGGGGTAGGAACCGTCAATTTTATAAACGGGGCACCGTAGCGGGTCCGTGTCATTCCATGATATGGGGTTCCAATGTCATTGGAACCATCTCCTTAAGATTACATATATAGAATTTTTTTTCTTGGCTCGAGTAGCAGGAAGACCACAGTCCAAGCTTTTATTCCATCCGTCCTCAATTTAAATTGTCTGTTTCGTTTAAGATATTTGACTGAAGTTATTTTTTCAATGCAATTTATTATAGTATTAGGGTGCAGTGGAATTAAAAATTAAATTTTACATATTAAAAACTATAGCAAAACCTCTACAAAAACAAGAAGTGACATCACTTTATTATTTTACCAAATAAATAACAAAAATAAGAAAAGATACTGTATAAAGTTTGACCCTGTGAATAGTAAACATGCAACTTAATTCGGGACAAAAGAAGTATATAGGATGCCTACCCTACCAGGCCAGAATCGATTTTCAAAAGTCATTAACTCATTGTACATCATTAGATTTATAAAGTAGAGACGAAGACTACAATTATAATAGAGTTAGTAGAAATGAAGTCATGTTGTTGGCCACTTAGAAAGTATCTCAAGCAAGCAAGTTAAGCTATCTTAATTAGCTACCCTAATAAATTAAAGTTAATTGGCAATTTAAAAATATCACAAGCAAGCAATTAGTTAAGCCATGCATCTTAATTGATAAAGTCTCAACAGCTGCTCCCATAGTGCAAAGTGCTACTTTAACAAACCTCTTTTATTCAAAGATAATTATTAGCTCCTTTTAGATCATCAAATAATGGATGGATGCAATTCCCAGTCAAAGCTATAAATTCATGTGTTTAAAAGGCATGCAGATGAGAACTAGTAGATGGCGCTTTTTTTAAAAGGTTTTTTGGAACTATTCAATTTTTGGGGTTATTCTTTTCCACGGCTTTGGAGCCGCGTTACTGAAATGCACATATTTGTGGAATTGTGAGTTGTAAGCTAAGCTTGGTACGTGTCCAATTCCCGATAGGTACCCGAAACCCGTTCGCACTCGTGATTCCTTGATTGATTGCGACGATTTCACATCGAAGAAGGAAGAGCCTGAACCAAATCGCAGAAGTACGTACTAATTGCGAAATTGAATATTGTAAGTTTTTGGAACCGATTTCTAAATCATTTAATCGAGCTTAAATTTGGACCCGACCACGACCCTTGGATATCTACCTGGCTCTTCAAAAAAATGGTCTTAAGCTTGGAGTTTTTGCGTAGGGGTTGGGCTAGCTAGCTCATAACAAAAGGGAGTACGCAAAGTCAAGGGTCAAGCTTTATGTTCAAGCCCGCGAACCGTGTCAATCCAATCTCTTAATAAAAATACTCAGTAGTCAGCACTAACAGTTTTAACAACATTTACTATTACTCTACAAACACACGTGCATACTTCTAAGGAAAAAAAAAGAAAAGGTTAAAATTTTAGGAGTCACATGTTCATCTTTTAAAAATGCAACAAGAGATTCACCAAAATTATTTTAAGACTAACAAATAAAAAAAGTATAAACTTCATCCCAAAACAAATAGAAATCACCCTAAATAGGACTAAAACATAGAGAAAAATACTAAAATAGGACTTTCATGTTTTTTTCCCCGAAATAGGACTTTGCACTGTGGTAATGTGACTTTGCACTGTGGTAATGTGGCAGTGTACATGTGCACATTACTATACTTTTTGGTAATGTATATGACCATGTTTCGTAATGTAAGTCCTATTTCGAGAATAAAAAACATAAAAGTCCTATTTTGGTATATATACAATGTTTTAGTCCTACTTTGGTCTTTCTCCCCAAAACAAAACACTTTAACTTACATAGCAAGGATTCTCTTGGCATGCCACGAGAACAAAAAGAACACTATTCCTAAGCCGCATATATGGGAATCAAAGTCAAATACAACCAATCAATGAACACAAATACCTTTTTACTTGTCACAAAAATTATTTTAATTTTCGCTAAATGGACATAAATGCCCTTGTTTTTTAAAATCTAATCTAACGTATCCGGCCAACAATAGTCATCTACATCTTCTCTATTCTGACATTTTCTAAATTCTACTCGTTTCAATTATCAACATTTCTTCTTAGACGAACTTCTTCAACTTTCCTTTCCTGGAATAAAAACTAAAAAAGTCTCATGGGACAAAAGGGAGTCTATAATTGTGTGGGCGTGGAAGACGACAAGGAAGCTCCACAAATAAATAGGCCAACTCTATCCTTGCAAACATTTCAAACAACACCTCATCTTCCCCTTCTCCTAAAACTTTGTATGGAGTAGTATAGTACTTATAGTTTCTTCCTCTTTTCTATCATCTATATATTCATATAAACTAAGTAGCATAGGAAACTAAAATGGTAGGCAACCATACTTGCAATCTCCCCCCTGGCTTTAGGTTCCACCCAACCGACGAAGAACTCATCATGTATTACCTTCGCAACCAAGCCACTTCTCGCCCTTGCCCCGTCTCCATCATCCCCGAAGTCGATTTCTATAAGTTCGACCCTTGGGAGTTGCCCGGTCAGTTTATATAATATTTGCGTACACTTATGCTTCTCGATCACTGTTATTAGAATATAAAAACTTTTTCAAATCTTGCGACCACAAACTTGAGCTTTTAGTTGAATTGGTTGGTTTTTTGAGACATGTCATCATATGTCAGGTAACGGTTTATACTTATAATTGTAGTGAAAATTAAAAGTTGTTTTTGTTGGTGCAGAGAAAGCAGAGTTTGGAGAGAACGAATGGTACCTCTTCACGCCCCGCGACAGGAAGTACCCGAACGGGGTTCGTCCCAACCGGGCAGCCGTCTCGGGCTATTGGAAGGCCACGGGCACGGACAAGGCGATCCATAGCGGCTCAAAATATGTTGGGGTCAAGAAGGCTCTTGTTTTCTACAAAGGGAAACCCCCAAAGGGTACCAAGACGGATTGGATCATGCATGAATACCGCCTTAGTGACTCCAGACCATCTCAAGTCAAACAAAATGGTTCCATGAGGGTAATAATTAATTAATGAACCTTTTGCATTTTGTTTTTTTTTGTGTTTCTTCGTCTAAAAAAGATTATCACAGTCCAGTGACTACAAATTAAATATAATACAAATTAAATATAATATTTAAAATATTTTTTTTTTTGAATTTCAGCTAGACGATTGGGTTCTGTGTAGAATTTATAAAAAGAAGAATCAGGTGAAAGCGGTAGGAATGAAGACGGAAGAAGAATACGACAGTGAAAGAGGCGCGACGAAAATGGCACCTTTTTTTGGGGACGCAATGAGCGGACACGCACAGACAATAATGAAACTGGGAAGGGTTTGCTCATTGGGTACGGAAATGGACTGTTTTGGGCCATCAATCCCTCATTTCCTACAGGGCGAGAACAACAACAACAACACCACCACCAACAACCCAATAAACTTTGATCACCAAATGAACACATACAACAATGGAATTTACACTTATGCCCTGGGTGATCAATTCTCACACCAATACAGCCAGCAGAGCAGCAGCAGTAATATGTTGTTGATGAATCAGGGCATTTTTGTGAACCCACCATTCCAGTTCCAGTGACGTCATCAATAATAATGGTACGTTCTGATAACCATTGAATTCGAGGGAAATTTGGATTTGGATTATTGAAAAAAAAAGGGATAGAAAGTGATGGATGGGAAGGCCAAAAGCAGCTAAAGGGTCGGCAATTTGTAAATAAAAAAAATATCTCAAGATTTGGACTTTAAAGATCAAAGCGTCGTCATGCTTCTGTCATCATATAATCACCTAATTATTTTGCATTAAATATTATTTATTTGGCTGTTAGTTGCGATTTAATTTATATTATCACTGGTATTGTAGACGCTAGCTCATGCGTATTTGGGAATAATTATAATTATAATAGTTTTCAAATAATGATAATAATTATACTCCCTCCGTTCCACAAAATCCTTCCTCTTTCGTTTTTTTTGCTTTCCACAAAACACTTCCACTTTCTATTACAAAACCACTTTTACCCCTACTTTTTCATACCCTACCTATCACATCATACTTTTTCACTAATAACCAAACTATCACATCTTACTTTTTCCCATCACATCAGGGGCAAAATTGGAAAGTCAACCAAAATTACATTTTCCTTATTTTTCCCCAAAGTCAAAACTGGAAGGGTTTTGTGGAACGGAGTGAGTAATAAATTTAAAAATGTTGAACTGCAAGTTTACAGCGCCGCCTCCCACACTGGTGTTTAATTCGGTCTCGTAAAATGGTAAAAAGATAAGAGTTGACCCCGGACGGCATCGGCGGTGCGCGAGGGGTCCTCTCCTTCCTCGTTCTCAAATATTTTTAACATATAATTCAATGCTAGCATATAAATAGTGGAATATGAAAGGTCCCAAAACAAATGTGGGATACGTGTGTTTCCTTCTTCTAAGTGTCTGACTTTGTAAATTAATTTTTCATTCAACCGAGCACCATATGTGGCGCACAGTATGTCAAAGCACTTGTCTTGCATAGGAGATTATTTTTCCAAAATTATTTTGAAAAAATAATTTTGTAGACCCCACCTAATTTACGTCTGAAGTAGTCCCGTTATAAGCCAAAAATTCCAAAAAATAATAATAATTCATACTTTATTGAAAAAGAGGGGAAGTTGTGTTTTCCTGCCCAAGCGTGGTGAGTAAAAATGGTAAGGGATACGTTTTACTCTTTCAATTTTAAATTGGTAAGTGTTACGTTTTACTATTTTAATTTTGAATAACTATATGAAATTTTAAAAAAAATGGTAAGTGGCACAAAATAATCTTTCAATTTTAAAATGGTAAGTGGCACGTTTATTCTTTCAATATTAAAACACTAAACAATTTTTTTTAAAAATGGTAAGTGGCACTTTTACTCTTACAATTTTAAATCACTATACAGATTTTTTTAAAAATGGCAAGTGGCACGAAATAATCTTTCAATTTTAAAATGGTAAGTGACACGTTTTACTCTTTCAATTTTAAATAACTATACAGAATTTTTAAAAAATGGTAAGTGGCATGGAATAATCTTTCAATTTTAAAATGATAAGTGGCACATTTTACTTTTCCAATATTAAAAACTAAACGGAATTTTTAAAAAAAAGGTAAGTGGCACGTTTTACTCTTTCAATTTTAAATAACTATACAAAATTTTTAAAAAATGGTAAGTCGCACAGAATAAATGGTAAGTGGCACGTTTTATTCTTTCAATATTAAAACACTAAACAAAATTTTTAAAAAATGGTAAGTGGCTCGTTTTATTCTTTCAATTTTAAATCACTACACGGAATTTCCAAACAATGGTAAGTGGCACGAAATTATCTTTCAATTTTAAAATAGTAAGTGGCACGTTTTACTCCTTCAATATTAAAACACTAAAAAGATTTTTAAAAAAATGGTAAGTGGCATGTTATACTCTTTCAATTTTAAATAATTATACGGAATTTTTTTAAAAAAAAAAAGGTAAGTGACACGGAATATTCTTTCAATTTTAAAATGATAAGTGACACGTTTTACTCTTTCAATATTAAAACACTAAACGAAATTTTTAAAAAATGTTAAGTGGCACATTTTACTCTCTCAATTCTAAATAACTATACGAAATTTTTAAAAAATGGTAAGTCCACGGAATAATCTTTCAATTTTAAAATAGTAAGTGACACGTTTACTCTTTCAATATTAAAACACTATACTAAACGGAATTTTCAAAAAATGGTAAGTGGTACGTTTTACTCTTTGGTTTAAGCGGGCACCGTATTTTTAACCGTCCTTTAATAATTAAAAAGGTAATTTCAACCGTTTTTGTATTTAATTATTATTCTTATTATTATTCAAATCGGAAAGTAAACCTATTTAATTAGTATTCTTATTTAATGGAAAGAATGTTTTCCTATTTAATTAGTATTCTTATTTATGATTCAAAACGAAAAGAGTTTTGAATAATTATTACATGAGTAATACTAGAGTTACAAACAAATAGTTCACAAAATTTACAAACTTGTCTTTTTAACACTTTCCTAGAAATAAAATGCACTCAAATAATAAATGATATTTTAATTTAAAATCTACAAAAGAAAAGTTTGTGAAGTTTTTGAACTATATATTTGTGACTCTAGCATTTTCCTTATTACATTAATTGCATTAATAATTTTAATAGAAAGAGTGTTCCTTATCATTTATTAGGTACCATGATACTAAGACTACATTGACCAATTTTAAACCCCAACGCGATACTAATGGGAAAGTAAGTGTTTTAAAGTAATGGGTACCATGTTACTTACCTTTTAAAAATTGGTAAGTAATATACTCCCTCCGTCCCAATTTAAATTGCCTGTTTTGATTTTTGGGCATATTTAAGGAAAATAAAAAATAGAGTTGATTTTTCGAAATTGTCATTACTTTTTAGAAGGGGTGATGATGAATGAGAAGATAAGGTGAAGAAGAGTAACTTATTTTAGGGGTAGTTTAGCTATTTTATTTTTAAAAGTTTACGAAAACAACTAACAGGCAACTTATTTTGGGACGGAGAAAAAAGGCAAACAGGCAATTTAAAATGGGACGGAGGGAGTAATACTCTTTCCGATAAAACTTTCCAGTAATACCATTAAATCTTTCCATTAATTTGGGGTTTAATTTAATTTGGAATATACCTTTAAATATTTTATTTTATCAAATAGTTAATAAAATTAAATGCACTCATAAAATAACAGCATAAGAAGAAACTTTTTGGTATAGCTCAAGCAGGTACGACACACTAATTTCCACTTTATTAATTAAAATTGCAGTTGTGTTTCCATTTATACTTTATAGGTATTTTAAATAAAGTAATTTCCTTATACACGGATTTAGTAAAAAAGAATAATAAGAATAATAAATAAGCGTTAGTAATTAAGAATTTAAGTTGAAACACGAATTGAATATTGAATTGATAAGTAATACCAAGCGTGTAATTTGGCCAAAAATTTACGTTGTACTCCAATTTTAAAAATAAAAATTCTGAAAAAGGAAAATAAAATAAGCAAAAAACTTTTCATAGTATAATTACAATCATTCGCAAAGACTTATGTAATTAGTTTCTTTCGAGTACATTTTCAAATCCGTGCATTTTCAAAATCATCATTAGAACAATTAAACATGAGGATCTTAACCGTTGTAAGAACTATTGATGAGGGGTTGATGGGGAATAACCCCACACCAGCCTAGGGCTGACATCAGCATAAATTTCCAAAGGATCGGGCTTGGACGTTTCTGCCCAGCCCTGCGCTCCGCTCGTCCTTCCTGCCCGGCTCTGCGCTCCGCTCGTCCTTCCTGCTCGGCCGACCAAGCCGAGCCCGAGCCCCGCGACAATGACATGCGGAAAGTGACGTTCAACGAAGGCTTGAGGAAAGCGATAGGATGAAAGGGACAAGACGTGCGGAAAACGACGTTCAACGAAGACTTGGTGAAAGCGATAGGATGAAAGGGACAAGACGTAAGAGCAGGTGACGTCCGCTAGACGACGGGCCTCGAACAGAGAGCTTTGACTTAGTGTATTGCACCCCCTATAAAAGGGGTGACACCCCTCATTGTAATGGACCGAATTTTGAATTCAATATACTCCCACTTTGCGCACACTCTCTCTCTCTCTCTAAAATTTTATATTATTTCATGCTCTCGGTGGTTTATAGCCATCAGGGGTCATCGCTTTTGATGTTAAAACTGAGAACGAAAAGAGTTTATCATGTTTCCGCCCATGCTAGGGGCCCGAATCATTGGATGTTATTTTTCACGACTCAGATGTTAGTTCTTCCATTAATAAGAATCTTAAATATGTATACATTAATCCTTGTGGGTATCTGGAAGCCACATGGGTGAAGAAGTCGTTATTCCAAGACGAACATTGACACCGTCCGATACAAGAATTTCGTTCAAGTTTCAAAGAAGACAATTCTTTGTGGTTACTTTGTACTCAATGACGATTAACAAGAGTCGGGGGTAGTCACTGAAACATGTTGGGTTATTGTAATGGAAACCATTATTTAGTTATGGATAACTATATGTTGCAGTTTCAAGAGTAACAAATCGTAGTAGGTTGAAGATTCTGATATGCAACGAAGACAATATTCCCACAAATTGTACGAATAATGTTGTTTATAAAGATGTCTTTCAAAATTTGTAAACCAAAAATGTTTGTACCTTAAAATCATATAATGTCTATGTTCTATTAGCATTTTTTTCCATCAATATATATATATATATATATATATATATATATATATACACACACACACACACATATACATACACACACACACACATATATATATATATATATATATATATATATATAAATAAATAAATAAATATATATATATATATATATATATATATATATAGACACAATAACAACAATAATCAATTATCGAAGTTTATTTCAAAACGGCAGAAAGCAATTAAAAATACTAAAGTTAAATATTGTCATTAGATAATTTTTGTAAAACATAAAATTAAATGTTGAAACTATTATCAAATGCACACTGACTATACACAGAGTACAAAATACCCCCTTCGCATACCAAAACGATTCCTATTTTGACTAATAAGAGAAATAAAGAAAATATATTTGCAGTTGACTTTCTAATTTTACTCTTGATATGATAAGTAAATGTAAGATGTGATTGATAGATTATTAATGAAAGAATATGAAGATGTGATAAGTAGGGTAAGAAAAATATGGATAAAAGTGATTTTTATAGAAACTGTAATTATTTTGATAAAAAATGAGAGAAGAAAGATTTTTGGTAAACGGGAAGTATGAAAAAGCGTAGAAAATCCCAACGCTATCCTCACATTGAGTTTTCTTTCCCACTAACATGAACCGAGTTGAGAGTGGGAATCGAAGTTTGGGGCTAGAGGAAAGTTAATATTCATACTCTCTATAAGTGATTTTAGTCCCGTTTAACATCAGCGTTAGAAATTAACGTTGCATTTTGAAAAGGCTATTCGATGGTAGCTTTTAATGTTAGCGTTTTCAGAATTAATTTACAGTTTTACACTATTGAATTTTTATCAAAAATGCTAAAACTAAGTGAAAACTTTTTTTTCCACAGAAGGCATGTAACGGCATGACTTGACGACTTGCATTTCCTATGTAATTACCAGCTATATTTCCGGCGCAATTACGTGAAATTAACGAGAGAATCAAAGATCTTTCATCTTTGAGGATAAGATTGAACAGTTCATTTAGAAATTAGAATGCACGTCATCAGTGACATTGGGTTCAAAACCCTCCCCTCAAGAGATAAAATTGGCAAAAACAGGGGCGAAGATGGCATTCTTATGTGAAACACTCAAACCAGATTGAGGGTTTCCATCAATATATTTCTACCCACTAGTCCAAGTTGTATGCTCTTATCAATAATTTTTGTAGACCTTCTCACCTAAAAGATTATTTTTAATTTTTTTTTTAAAAAGTAGTTGTTTATTTAATTAATTAGAAAATACTTATTTTACTTATATGTAGGTCTATGGTGGATCTTAATTAAGTCCACCATAGAATTTGCCACATTTGTAGTACAGAGTATCTTCTTTTATGCTGTTAGAAATTACCCCACATTGGAAATCCAAGAGTAAACTAATCAGTATATAAGTTCTTGAGCTGAAGTTTAGAATTATTCGACAAAAATACAAAAAGGGAAAATATCCAAAAATTGTCAAAAAAACATGTGTAATTTTGAATTATCTACTTTAAAAAAACATCTTTTTTAAGTTGGTACGAAGACACAAAGACAATGATCTTATTTGAGAATAATGTTTTCAATTTGTATTAATATTTTGAATAACTTTTTAATAGTACGTCTATATATATTAAGTTTGAAACAATATGACTAAGGTCACGTTCTTTTCACCTGATCTGATTGGAATAAGTTTTAATCTGATTCAAATAAGAAAAAGTAATAACTAATAAGAATAAGTTGAAAAAAACATGACCTAAATGATGCCATTTAAATGGTGTTTGGGGTTATGACTAAAAATTGCTTTTGAACTTTTGCTTTACTAAAATACATTTTGCAGTTTTTATAATTTCTTTTTTATTTGTAGATTATGACTTTTAGAAGTCTAAAATGAATTCCAAAGTTTCTAATTACCGACTATAACTTTTGCTTTTTCAACAATATATTGTAATCTCAAATTAAACGCTCTTTAGTTGAAAGTTTTCAAAACACGAATTTGGGGAAGGCACACAATGGTCCCATTTATGACATCATTACATCAGCGTTAGATATTAGCGTTAGCATTTTGAAAAGGTTATCCGATGGTAGCTTTTAGCATTTTCAAAATTAATTTACATCATTAAAATTTTATCCAAAACAGTAACCCTAATGAAAAACAATATTTTCAAACAAGGCCAATATTCCATTGGCCAATGAAGGAGCTGCATTAGATTGAGAAAAATAAAGTCACATGGAGACACGGAGTATATAGGTATTTGCCAGCTTACTCCGTAAAGAGTACTTTGGCGTGTTTGGATGTTGGCTGTGTTGGCAAATCATGCCAGTTGTTATGAATGGCTGTTTTGTTTAGCTGGTTTAACTGGCAGGATGAGTTGGTTGATCGTAAAAAATGTTTGGTAAAATTAATTGAAGTTTTTCTTCCATGCCTTCACATTTGAAGAAGCATGGACGCCCTCCCACTAAATTAATGACACATTAAAGAATACAAAATGAGATAACACCACAATTTTTTAATTATTTTTATTTTTTATTTAGTATTTGTTTATTTATTAAAAGTCTGATTATTAAACAATTGAAAATAAGTTAAGGGTAAAATAGCTTGATTATTAAATTCATTATTTAATAAATAAAGTAATTCAAGTCATTTATTTTTTTACATTTTTTTTCAATTTATTTTCCATGCCTAAAGAAACAAATAAAAAAATTATTTTAAAAAACAAATAGTGGAAAAGCTAATTAAATATAAATATGAATAAAAAAAATATTTTTGAATTCTGGAAGGGATGGTAAATCAGCCGATCACGTATGATCTCTTTACTTTGTTTGTGAAATCTTTGCTATGTTTGTGAAATAAGGGGACTCGAGTATTGACTAGGAAATAATTGAGAGAGAATATATTTTTTCTAAAAACTACTCCCCCTGTACCAAAAACTCCATCCCCTTTCATTTTTACTTGTCCTACAAAATCATTCTCATTTCTATTAAAAAATCACTTTTACCTTTACTAATTCTTAACATACCTATCACATCATACATTTTATTACTAATAATTTATACATCTTATCTTATTTTTACTCATCACATCAATGATATTTTGAGAATATCAACACAAAAATATCACCTTCTTGAATCTCATAAAAGTCAAAAGGGGGACATCTTTTTGGGATGGAGGAAGTATTTTCTATCAATTTTTTTAAAAGTATTTTCTAATTTCTATATCTGAGAGATGATATGTTTTCTGAGAGAAATATTTTTTTACTACTTATGCTACCAAACATTGAAAATTAAATTTAAAATTTTCTAATGAAATATGTTTTCTCCAAACAAATGGACTTTAAGATTATATCCAAATGTCATTAATTTAGTGGGAGGGTAGGTGCGCCCATAGGGGCGTTCATCAGGTGCATCCGCACAAGGCCCAATTTTCACCAGGGCATGCACATTTTATAGATGATTCTTTTGTTATTTTACAACAAAGTTTATGCTTTGATTATAAAAAATCAAAAAATTTCTTGGAAAATGTTGAAAAGTATACGGTGTACGTGATCACCGTGGTTTTTTTAAAGGCTAAAAATTATGAAATACAAAATCTTTTCTACTAAACAATGTGTAAACTTTGAAGCATGATAAATGAAGCAACGTAACTCATTCTAGTTATTAGAGAATGAATTGAAGTCTCGCTATACTTCAAGTTCATGATAGGTGTTTGTCAATTTTGATTTGCTTTAATAATTTTAATGATATTGTAATTTTATAAAGGTTTATTAATTTAAAAACTAATTATATTATTTGCTCTGTATTTAATAAATACGTAGTACTTGATAATATAAGAATCTTCTTATATAACTTTTACTCCCTCCGTCCCATAAAGTGTTACCCATTTTGACTAAAGTTGAAATTAAGAGAGTGATAATTTTGTGTTGACTTTCCAAAAATATCCTTGATGTGATGGGTAAAAGTAGGATGTGATGGGTAGATTATTAGAAAAAAGGTATGATGTGATAGGTAGGGTTTGAAAAAATAAGGGGTAAAAGTGGGTTTTTAATAGAAATGGGTAAGAGATTGTGGGATACATTTTTTTTTAAAACGTGTAAATCTTTTTGGGACGGAGGGAGTATATTAAAGCAATAAAGCCTAAGAATTTAAAAATTACACAGGGCCTTTAAGTATTATCAATAATGATTAGGCGGGCCTATGGGAGGGCATCCATACGACCATACCCCTTCAAATGTGAAGGCATGAAAAAAAACTCTTAGCCCGCATGGGCAGCTCAGTTGGTCAAGAGCGTGAAATCTTGGACCGATGACCAGGGATCGAGTCCCGCAAGCGGCAGTGTGGGAGCTATCCAAAAATCCCATAAAGGGTGAGGAGACTCCTTGTGCGCGGTGGGCACGGGTCTAGCGTTCTTGGCCGACTGAGTCATCATAATTTACTTCCTCCACCATTCCTGTCGGGCAAGGGGGTGGGGGCGCTTGGGGTGGGCGATTCCACCTTTTGGACCGATGAAAAAAAACTCTTAACTATGACACGATATTATTCTCTATTGTGGACATTTGTCATCTTCATGCATGCAATATGCATGTAATTACGTCAATGATGAATTGTCATTAAGATTTGATGTACCCTTGTATATATAATTAAATTCAGTTTCTTTTTCTAAAATTATAGTCGTACATGGTTGTTACCAAACGAGCTCACCCATTTCATTGTAAAATGTAAACGGTTAGAAAATCTTATAGACAATGTTACTTTCATCAAATCCTTGACAGATTGATTCGTATCTCATAGACTTACATAGTTACACTACCGTCCACTTACGCATAAATTGATTTGAAGAGATATCATGTAATCCCTTCCTCCCCAAAATATTGTTACATCACCTAAAATGAAATAAATTTTCAATTTCTTCTAATTTATTTTATTTAAAGATTTATTTATAAATAAAAAATGAATTTTATAAATTTTAAAATCAAGTAAAAGCTTTTTCCAAAATAAGAGGTGACAAGGATATTTTGTTTTACTCCCTCCGTCTCACAATATTTTACATTTTACGCAAAATGAAGTAAAATTCTAAAAAAAATTATATTATTCATTTTATTTAAAGATTGACATAGAAATTAAATATAAAACTTACATATTTAAAAAACCACATCAAAAGTTTTACAAAACAAGAGTTGACAAGAATATTTTATTTTATTAAATAATCAATCAAAAACTTTTTTGATATAAAATTATATAAATATGACACCTCTTGTTTTGTAGAACTTTTGGTGTAGTTTTTTTTTAATATGTAATTCTATTTTTTAATTCACTCCAATTCTCAAATAACTTCATTCAAACATTGTCAACCGATACAGATAATTTAAATTAGAACGGATGGAGAATGAAAGTGCATCACATTGGAGTATTCTATTGATGGATACCAACGACTAGGAGTACCCGGGCCAGCCTATTAACAAGCCCAACACAATTACCCAATACGAGTTTGAGCATGAATTGCACTCGGCCTTTGCAGACCATGCAAGCGCTTCGGAGCAAAGGAACAGGGTCCACAACATAGCCAGGCTCAGCCTCTGCCTACCAGCATGGACTCGGCCTTATCACTTCGGCATGGCAATGTAGACTTTTCATTCGGCCTCTGCTTGACTCGCACCCGGCCTCTGACGTTACATCTGTGGGCCCACTAAGGGATATCTCCATGAATAATGAACCCGTACACCATCTCAATGTATGTATAAAAACATATATTCCTTATACCTCATCATGGACCCCGCACATAATGAGATGACACAACACACAACACTACCAATGGAAAGCTCACCAACTGCCAATGCAAAACTCACCAACTACCAATGCAAAGCTCACAAACTGTCAATGCAAAGCTCACCACTTTTTTTAAATAAAAAAGTTAAAAAAATAACACCACCACTCAACCACCGCTCAACCAGCGGTCCACGGCAACAGTGGGAGTCATCGGTGGTGGACATGGGTCATGGGCGGTCAAAGTGTAAAGCTCACCAACTATCAATGCAAAGCTCACCAAGGAACAATGCAAAGCTCACCACTTTTTTTTAAAAAAAAAAAAGCTAATAAAGCAAAGCTCATCACACTACACTACAAAGCTCACCAATGGACAATGCAAAGCTCACCTGGAAATAAAGCAAAGCTCACCACTTTGAACCCCAAAACTCACCTTTTTTTTAAATTTTAAAAATTAAAAAATTAATTAAAAATAAAATAACAACACCGGTCAACCACTGGTCAAGGGCGGCGGAGCAGTAGCGGCGGCCGGAGTCCGGCGACGGCGACCGGCGACGGCGGCGGCGGACGGCGACCGGCGGCGGACAGAGACCGGCGGCGGCGGCGACCGGATTCCGGGGACCGGCGGCGACCGGCGACGGCGGCCGGTGGCCGGTGGCAGGCGGCGGTCAACAGTCAAAGTCCAGTCAGCACCCATTCCTTTAATTTTTTTTTTGGGAAAAAAATTCAAAGTGTTGGAAAAATATGGTGAGCTTTGCCTTACACTTTGGTGGGCTTTGTAGTTGTCTTTGGTGAGCTTTGCAGTGACCAGTGGTGAGCTTTGTGTCATCTGACCGAAGCATGTCATCTCACCGTAAGGTGTCATCTCACTGCAGTCAATCCCTATATATATATATATATATATATATATATATATATATATATATATATATACACACACACACACACACACACACACACACACACACACAACCTCCGTCCTATTGTCTTTGTCTACTTTTGACTTTTGGAACTGTTCATCTAAGCACTTTGACTCATCAAATTCTCTCAATGTGTAAGCCTAAAAATAGTCATGTGTGATCTTGTTTGATTCGTCTTAACATATAGATTATTAATATATAATTTTTATAATTTTTTAATATACAAATTACAAGATAAAATGGATTAAAGAAGTCATTGGATGGTGTGCCAAAAGGTAAGTGGACAAAGACAGTGGGACGGAGGGAGTATATATATATATATGTGTGTGTGTGTGTGTGTGTGTAAAGTTGAGTTTATCTCTTGGAGTGTTGACATGTGGCGTGCCACATGTGCAGCCACATGTGCATTGAGATGGATGAATTTGCATGCCTCATGTGCATCCACATGTGCATTGAGATGGATGAATTTGCATGCCATATGTGCATCCACATGTGCATTGAGATAGATGAATTTCATTGGTCCATTTAATTTTTTAAAAAGATCTTTTAACACATTTTATTTTATTACATTAAATAAATATTATATTTTAGTACTAAAAACATTTTTTAATTATACTTTGTATAAAAAATGTCATTTTTTAACAATTTTATAAAAATGTATTCCATCATTGTAAAATATACTCGGTATTTTATATTTATATGGACACACACACACATATTGTCACACATATATTCTCTAATGATGTATCATTATTTAATAAGTCCATTTTTTATTATAATGTTTTATTAATTAAAACTATTTTCATTAGTACTTCATTCAATAATGGCCATTAGTTTTGTATAAAATATTTGTTTTTAAATAAGTATACCAATATACATTCCACCAGTTTAAAACATATTTTGTTTACATAATCAAATTATATCTATAAATACCTTTTTAACTTTATCGATGTTTTGAAAAAATAAGTTTCATATGATTTTTAAAAACAATAAATCGTTTCTCTTTTACTACTTTTAAAAAAATACTTATAGAATCTTTAGTGCATGTACATCTATATTTAAAGTATAATATTTGAAAAAAGATATATCTTAGAGTTAAAAACATTTCATCTAACACATATTATGTCACTATTAGAAAACTAAATTAAATAAAATTATATTTATAGAATGTCAAAAATTTAGAATATCTACGAGCCCGTGCGAAGCACAGGATTAACATTAGTATAAATATAAGCCCCCCTCCATTTCAAGAGGAGGCATAAGAATACTTACTGTAATCAAGGTCGCCCTTGAGAACTCGATGGCTTGGACCGAGAAAGAAAAAGAGATCCTAAAGATCTTAGTTTGAATGTCTTAACGGATTTAAGTGCATAAGCTAATTATATTTAAATAAATAAATGATTTATAATATTTTATTACAATAAAGAGTTTATAAATACTTACCTTCCTAAACAATTATCTTAAAATTTGGACTAGACGTCGACTCGGACGAGCTAGTGGATCAATTTTACATCATATTTGTATTTTTCACTCTTCCATTAATTAATTTTCAATATCATCTTGTATATGTCGTCACATTTTCAATAAAACTAATATAGTAAGGCAATACTCATATTTAAAAAAAGAATTAAAGGCAAGGTATACCCCCAAATCCGTATGTAACACTTTACACTTATATTTAGTTGATTGGAATGAGAGAAAAAAGAATAAAAAAATTTAATATATTAAGGTATAATTACTAAATATTTCTTAATTTTTATTGATGACAAAAATTTTATGTATTTTTTATTTTGAAAAACATATATTTTTTTAGGTATAATTCATATTAATTTTTTAATATAACATAAATAATTTTTTTTTATTTATTTTTAAACTATTTTATAAGTTTATTTAACAAGTATATTAGATACTACTTATGTTTCTTTTTCTAAACAATTATAAGTTTTATTCAATCAATCTATTAAATATATATTACATTATGCATGACATTGCATCAATAAGATTGGTAGCGCAAGTGGGTTGAGAATTTTAATTTGTAACACCCCGTATGACACAGGTTTGAACCTCAGTTTTAGGCCTTTCCGATTTTTTATGGCATAAAATTTTGTCACAAATACATTTCTTACATCAAAATTTATCACAAATACTTTTTGTAACGGGATATTTGTGGCAAATTCTAGAATCTGCCACAATTACCTTGTTACAAAAAATCAAATTTCTTGTAGTGATAATATAAAAAAAGTTGAGCCCCTTTAAATATTAGGCCCGGTCCAGTTGGCCTGCTCGGCCCACTCTTGGACCCTGACTATAATCAATACTATAATCAAGAACATATTCATACTCACATTTGGTTTAATTAGAGGTCACGAGTTTACACTTTCTCTGACATGAGGTCAAAACTTTACAGACCTAGAAGTTACGAGTATGAACCTCACCATCACCTATTTTAAAAAGTTAATTAATACTAATATTCATTTGGCACCAACATAATACTCCAAACTGTCACCTCTAAAACCATGCTCGATCACTGACCTTATTCGACCCCAACTTCCATCTCGATCTTCGGGTAGCTATGGTTTTATATATGACAATTTGGAGTGTTATATATATAGTTTGACCAAATGTAAAAATAATGAAGGGTTAAAATGTAGTTGACTACGAATTTCATTTTTGATGTGATGGGTAAAACTATAATGTGATGGATAGATTATTAGAGAAAAAATACGATTCGATATGATATGTAGAGTATGAAAAAGTAAGGTTGAAAGTGATTTTTTAATAAAAAATGATAGTGTTTTGTTGGAAGTGAAAAAATGAAAAAAAAAAGTAAGGGAGGGAATAGGTAATAGCTAGGGCGGCCAAAACATATACTCCGTATAAGTCTTATCCTTATCCTTGAAATAGGACTCCTATATTATTATCCTTGAAATAATTAAGACTATTACACTGTGGAAATTTGTGAAATTTGAATTGGAACAATATATTACCCAAGAGTTGCATTTCACAATTTTTATGGTATTAAATAGTGGTGTTATAGATTCTAATTTGTACTCTCTCCGTTTGGAAAAACACTTCCCATTTGGATTTGGGGCAAAAATAAGGAAGTGTTAAATTATACTCCGTAGTTGATTTCTAATTTTGCCCCTGATGTGATGTGTAAAAGTAAGATGTGATGGATAGATTATTAAAGAAAAAGTATGATGTGATAGGTAGGGTATAAAAAAGTAAGGGTAAAAGTGGTTTTTTAATAGAAAAGGGAAGTGTTTTGTTGGAAGTAGAAAAAATGAAAGAGGAAGTGTTTTTGAGAACGGAGGGAGTAATAAAAAATGCAAGTCCTACTTTTTCGATCTCCTCGCTATGTTTTTGTATTATTTGATATTTATTGATTTGGAGAATTTACCAATATAATACTAAAACATAATGACTTTCTCAAAGTAGTACCATATATTTTTATTTTCCAATATAGTACCACTGGTCATTGTACACTAGCCATTGTTCAAGTAAATGTCTACCGCTACTGGACATTGTTCAAATTAAATGTTCATCATAAGTAGACATTGTTTCCGTAACTAGACATTATATATTGAAGTACTATTTAGGGAATATAAGTGTAAGTACTACATTAAATGACATACTCCATCCGTTTCATAAAACCTACCGCCCGAATTTTTGCACACCTCATTACGCACTTCTTCTCCCAGCTAAAATGTCTAAATTATACCTCATTATGTAGTTTTTTGCGGGTATTTTACACTTTTTAGGTAAGGTAGAAATATTTTATATGGTGCACAAAAAACTAGTACATAAGTGTTTTGTGAAACAGATGGAGTATGCTTTAGTGATATTTAGTACAAATTTCACATTGACTTATTGCTAATAAAAAAAATTTTAACTTATAAATGATACGGAGTATATTGTAATATTTTTTTTTTGTAAAATGCTTTAAATAAGGAATAAGTCATTTGGATCGGAAATATATGATCATAAGCGTTAAAGGTTAGGTTTTTAGCTGCATCAGTAAAAAATATACATTTAAAAGAGTTTGACTTAAAAATATATGTAGGTAAAACCTACTTATTTTTAGTATTATACACACATATATAGACACACACACAAACCAATTCCAAGTTGTAAACACACAACAATTATATTTAGTTCAATGAGCATTTACTCAAAACCTCCTAAGTTCTTGTCGACACTTATTAAATGAGAAATGCTAGAGTCAAATGCATTTTGGCCACAAAATACACAAACTTAGCATTTGTGCATTTAATGTTTACTTTTTAATTATTTAACATCATTTTATTCATTTAGTAAGGTGCACAAATGACAAGGTTGTGTATTTTGTGACCGAAGTGTTTGTGACTCTAGCATTTCTCTTATTAAATACTTTTCTAATATTAAGTAAAATTAGTTATCCAAAATAGCCGATGACACTCAAACCACTAGTAATAGTTATATACCACCTCCGTCACCCAATGGATGATGTCAATGTCTGCAAAACGAAAGAAAAATTCTTTTCTTTTTCAATTGAGTTTATTTACAAATTCGTATATAAATAAAATGGAAAACTTACATCTTCAAAAACTACGTTAGAAAATCTTTAAAAAAAATAGGGGAGAGTGAGGAAGGAACCACATAGAAGTATGAGGCGCGTAACGTACGTACCATATATGGATGCCATGTACCATGGGAAACGACTTGAAGTGCATACAAGCTGAGTGATGAGCTACATCAAATTAAAGATCCAACAAGTGAATAGGAGGTCCTAATGTAGCCAAAGACAACTTGCCGGCCTACACACGTAACATTTCCGGCAAGTCATCCTTGGCTACATACATCCGAAGTCCCCCTATTCACATGCACGACCTAAGATGCATATAATATGATCGGCCGGCGATAGATGATAGAAATGCATGGCAGATGGACTATTGAGATTTTTCATTACGTTCAATTCTATTTTTGGAAGAAGGGGTTCAATACAGTTGGTCATTTATATACATACTCCGTATATACTAATACTTCCTCTGTCTCTGAAAATTTTTCCATTTTTTTCAATCAATTATTTTTAAACTTTGACCTATAATTAAATAAAATAGGAGTACATATGTGCCAAAATATACGGAGTATATGGAAATATTTGCAGTGGTATATATAGTAGTGGGGACTGTAAATGAAAGTTGGGCAGGGTTAATTGATTGTATTAAGTAACATGATGGAAGATTTGAAGGTTTATACTCTGTGGTCTGCACTAGCTACTGGCACGTGATGAGAGTCTGAGAGTTTTGGACAAGTATCGCCATGCCAACAAAAAAGAAGTGTCAATTCACTTTATCTTCTGAAATTTGAATCAGATCATCAGCAGCTGCTAGCTTCTGCATGCATGCATGGTGTTCATCTGAAATCATTGTCTTGCACCACATTCAAATTCAGTATTTATCACTTCGCTATTTCGATTCTGAATAAACATCAGATTCTTTATCAACTTCTGAAATAATGTTCTCCACTCCTTTTATGAGAATTAATTATGTTACTCCTTATTACGGAGTAAAATGTTACTCCCTATTTAATTAAGTTTAAAACATGTTACTCCCTATTTAAAACATGTTACAATAGAGAGTATAAGTTTATAAAAGAGCAATCTACCCAAATGGAACTTAAACATACTCTCGTCCCACAAAATCTTTCTGGTTTTGACTTTTATAAGATTTAAAGGGAGTATATTTTGGTGTTGACTTTTTAAAAATGTCCTTGGATGTGATGAATAAAAGTAGATGTGATAGGTAGATTAATAATGAAAAAAGTGTGATGTGATAGGTAGGTTAAGAATTAATAGGGATAAAAGTGTCTTCTTGATAAAAATGAGAAAAGTATTTTGGGATGAATGAAAAAAGAAAGAAGAAAGGTTTTGTGGGATGGGGGGAGTATCATTTTTTCTCAAATAGGACGGATCCTATTTACTCTCACGGTTGGCAATATGAAAAGTTTTAAAATACCATGTCTTTGAAAAGAATGACATATTACACAATCAAGTAAAATAATACTCCCTCCGTCCCTAAATAAACTTCCCCTTTCATTTTTTCTTTGTCCCCAAATAAACTTCTCTTTTCCCTTAAAAAACCCTTTTACCCCTTACTTTTTCATATCCTACCTATCACATCATACCTTTTTACTAATAATCTACTTATCATTAAAATAATCAGACATATTCCAACATATGTTGCTAATGATCATATTTGTAAAGTCATTCGTATAATAAGTAATTATCCAATACTTGTTGCTAATGAAGACATATATGACATATCATACAGAAATATGTGTGATACAGGGAATAAAACATATATTTGATCCTATTTAGGAAAGCGTGCTACCTTTTAATCCTACATGGAACACATTTTTCTTATTAGGGCTGGGTTGGGAAAACCGAAAACCGAACCGAAACCGATCGAAACGAGCTAGAAAAAAAACCGAACCAAAAAAACCGAAACCGAATGTAAAAAAACCGAACCGAACCGTCAGTGTTTGGTTCCGTATTGGTTTTCACTTTGAAAAACCGAACCGAATAAACCGAACTTTCTTAGATACTTTGCTTTTTTTATATAAATATATGTGATATGTAGAAAAATCATAGAAATATAAATGCAAATAAATTACTAGTCGATTAAAATTATTTTCTTAACTATTAATTAAACATTTTAGCCATACTATTATAAACTTTTAAAAAATCTAAGAATATAAACACCAATAGCTAATCCAAATATAGAATTATATCAACATTAAATATTGATACGAGTAATTTACATATTTACATAAAAAAAATACTTTGATGTTATAATGAAAATGAAAGTATTATACCAAGAAACACAAATTCTTCGTAATTAATTTTACATACGATGTGTTTGGAAGTATTTGGAATCTCCTAAATGTTTGTTGGGTACTCAACACATATTTTTTTATGTAAAATTGAACCGAATGATACAATAACCTTCCGTTTGATTTCTGTTTTTGTATAAAACTCAAACCAAAAAACCAAACCTAACACAACATATTGTTATTGCTCCATCGAGTTAGTGTTTTTACAATTTTTTAATGCTTATAAATTTCTACTTTTATAAACCAAAAAAACCGAAAAAAACCAAAATAAAAACCGTATAAAACCGAACCGAATAACCAATGGTTTACATATTTTTTATGCAAAACCGAACCGAACCGCCAATTTACCTTCCGTTTTGTCTTTGGTTTTGGGTGAAAATCGAGCCGCAAAAACCGAACCCACCCATATTTCTTATAAAATGGGAAAATTACTCGGAATAATCTAACTTTTACGTGCACTTCCAAACATAAATCACACCTTTCATTATTATGTACTCCGTATAATAATCCCACCTTATCGCTAGTATGCGTGTTTTCGATCTTTGTTTGGGAGCTAATGGTGACCTAACAGTCTTTTTAAATAAAAAAGGAAAAATTAACCAAAATAATCCCAACTTTATCTGGACTTTCAAAAATAATCCCATTTTTCACTGTGATGCATAATAATCCCAACTTTATTGAAATTTGCCAGTTTTGGGTCACCGTTAAGTTTCTAACGGATGATTAACGGAAATGCCCGTTTTAAGCAACAAAATGAAAGTTGGGATTATTTTTGATGAATTTTTGTTTTTTAATTTTTTTTTGAAATTTTTATATAATTTTTTTGAATTACTTTCAACCTCCATTTCTTTTTCTTTTTTAAAGATTATTCTTACCTTAGAAAAAAAGAATAGATATAAAAAATAATGAAAATGAGAAAAATAACTAAACCATACAAAATTAATCAAATAAATAATGTAATCAATAGAAATTAAACAGAAACTGGTAAGAAATAAAATAAATATATACGGAGTGGTGGGTTTTCACATTTTACACACTATACGGAGTCTGAATGTACTACTTATTTTTTAAAAGAACAAGCCGTCCGGTAAAGTTGGAATTATTGTAGATACTTTTTTCTAAAAAATAAGAAGTGATATGTTAGTACTTTGTATAATGCGTAAAATATTGAAACCCACCCGTATATTTTTATTTTACTTTTACCAATTTCAAGTTAGTTTTCTTTGATTACCTTATTTATTTTATTATTTTTGTATTATTTTAGTTACATTTCTCATTTTTTCATTTTTTATATATATTATTTTTATTTTTTAAACTAAGACTAATCTTTAAAAAAGGAAAAAGAAATGATGATGGAGTTAGAAAGTAATTTAAAAAATTTAAATGAAAAATTTAAAAAAAATGAAAATTCATCAAAAATAATCCCAACTTTCATTTTGTTGCCTAAAACGGGCATTCCTGTTAACCCTCTGTTAGAAACTTAACGGCAGACCCAAAACTGGCAAATTTCAGTAAAATTGGGATTATTATGCATCACAGTGAAAGGTGGGATTATTTTTGAAAGACCGGGTAAAGTTAGGATTATTTTGGGTAATTTTTCCAATAAAAAAAGCTCATTTTGAGCAACAAAATTAAAAGTAGAATAATTTGAAATAATGCTTTAAAAATTTAATAGGCACCTGTCAGAAATGTTTGTGTTTTTTAAAAGTGTAATGGTTTAACACTTTGTGTGAGTATAAGTTTATAAAATGGGAAAACTATCTAACTTTTACACATTCTTTAAAAAATAATACACTTTTCAATATAACGCGTAATAATCTCACCTTTTTTATGTGCATGTTTTCATCACCGTTAGGGAGCTAACGGTTACCTAACATGTTTTAAAAAAAACGATCATTTCAGGCAACAAAATGAAATTTGAGATTATTTGGGATACATTTATTTTTTTTAACTTTTAAAATTTAAGAATTTTGAATAATGTTTTAAAAGATTTAATAGTGCGCTCTTGGCAGAGATTTGTGTGTGTTTTAAACATGTGATAGCTTACAACTTTGTAAACACTTAATAAAATACGGAGTAATTAAGAAACTAAAGTTGAATACAAATTATTGACTTAATGTCGTCTCAAATAAATATATTTATGAAATATTACAAAATTACAAAGAGAAATATATAATAAATCATTTTGATTTAACATTTTAATATTTTATGTTTACTCTATACAGGTATTTTTAGGGGGACAAAGGTAATATTTTTATGAAAAATTATGACATCACTTCATTTTTAATTATTTTTATTAAGATTGATGATGGTGACGCTGATGATATATTATTATTAGTAGTAAAAATACTGATAATAATTTTAAAATGATTCATATGAAAAATACATTTACAATATTTTGGTTCAAAGAATTTGAAGGAAAAACCAAATTCTTCCCATTTTGGTGAGGAAAATGAGAGAAACCTTTTTTTTCAAATTCCTTGAACCAAACATAATGTTAATGATTTTTTGAAATCGAAAAAAATTGTACTCCGAGAATGAATTATAACATCATTACTTCATTGAGGGAAACCAATAGGAATTTGAAAAAATTGAAAATAGTGAAGCTAGGTAAGAAACTAAAAATTAAATAATTAGATAGAACTTGAAAAATTATAAGAAGCATGGAAGAGTTGAAAGGAAATAGAACGAATTCAAGAAATAGAGTTTGAAAAATGTTGTAAACTGTATCTAGACCGTTGTAGCTAGGAGTAGTGTCGTTTTTTAATTTTGAAAATTAGTTTTCGTTTATAGATACTGGGCTGGGCTATTTGCTGTTAAACAAAAGAAGTGTTCCAAAAAACACCACTTGTTCATGGGGTATGTACTATGTACAAGTCAAAGCTTTAGCCCATTCCAGTGCGAAAGTGTATACGCTTAACTCAAAGAAAGCCTGGCATATATTGGGCCATTTGTAATCCATATGATTCCAATATCATCCACCACGTACGTTGTAAAATAAATTGGTGGAAATTAGTATTCAACCCGTGTCATGTACGGAATGGAACGAATCTTATATTTTTAATTTTGAATTTTTTCTTCGATACAACATTTTTTGAAAATCGAACAAAGTAAAAATCGACGTTAAAAATTAAAATGTTGTAAGATCTAAGGCTTGAAAAATTCAAAAAAACTAATAAAATCTGAAAAAACATGAAGGCATTATGATAAATAAGTTGAACTTTACTCCCAATGCCGAAAATGCACTACCACAATGTAAAAATGCATCATGATATATATATATATATATATATATATATATATATATATATATATATATATATATATATATATATATATATATAGGTTCTGGTGAAAATGCAATCTTAGGAGAGAAATGAGAATGAATCTAGTGCTTTAGATTGTGAGATCTAAGGGTCAAGATTTCATCAAAATTAGATGCACCAAAATGGTGCGAAAATGCATCACGTCGAAATGCACCATAAACCTTCGAAAATGCACTATCTCAAAATCTGAGCGCATGATGCAATCTGAGCCGTACGATGCATCAGATCCGACAGTTAGATTTTATTCTCATTTCTCTCCATAAAGTGCATTCTCACGGGAACCAGCCTATATATATATATATATATATATATATATATATATATATATATATATATATATATATATATATATATATATAGTTTTGTATATAGTGAGAATGGGATCTAATCAAAATAATGAGAATGAATGTGACGCATTAGAGTAAAATTTGAGAGCCATAAAACTTAGAAAAATAAGCAAAAATCTAAAAAAATGCAATGATATGCATATGTTGTGTGTACCCTTTAACTATGTATGTGTTAATTATTGTTTATATATATTTTAGCATATATTATCAAACCCACTTTTAATGGGTAAGTTTATATTTTCAAAAGTCACTTTACTTAAAGTAATACTATAAAGAAGCTTTTGAAATATATATTTAGCATATGATTTTCTTTTGGAAATTGGGTGTGCACTGAAGAAAGATCTAACGATTTTTAAAATGGACCATGACTTTGAGACGGGGCACGCCTAGTCGCCTAGATGCTATATTAAGAAAATTTTTTTAAACTCGATCCTGGTCTAGCTCATATAACGAGTCTAACAATTAATGTCCAAGCCTAGCCCACAAAGCTACTCACGAGATTCGGCATGGAGTAGTATTTAAATAAAGTAATGTGTTAATATATTATTTCATTCTTCTCACAATATCTTTCTCTTTGATTTCTTTTTTCATCCGTCTCAAAAAAATATTTCTCATTTCTATTTAAAAAGTCTAGCATTTTTGAAAAGTCAACACCAAAATACACTTCCTTTAAATCTTTTAAAAATCAAAACTAGAAAGATTTTATGGGACGAAGGGAGTAAATATTTGATACAATTAGGAGTAAAATAAATATATTATCTAAGGATCAACAAATGTTTAAACTTTGCTTTAATTTCTTAGTAATTTTTCAATACATTCTCTACCTATTGAAGTCAGTTGAATTATTCCCCCCACTGGGGATCAAACAATAGACCTCTCGCTTAAAATGAGTCGTCAAAATTGACACCGTGGAATTTCCCATGTTATTGTATTAATGCTCTCTAGTACTTCATTTGTCTCGAAATAAATTTTCACAATTAACTGTGCATGAGTACTATTAAAATTGAAAGTTTGTGGTTGAGTTATGTGTAAAAGAAAAATAATACTCCCTTCGTCCCCAAATAAACTTTTCTTTTTAACTTTTTGAGGATTTAAAAGAGAGATATTTTTGTGTTGATTTTCCAAAAATACCCTTGATGTGATGTGTAAAAGCAAGATGTGATATGTAGATTATTAGTAAAAAGGTATGGTGTAATAGGTAGGGTATGAAAAAGTAAGGGGTAAAAGGGGTTTTTAAGGGAAAAGAAAAGTTTATTTGGGGACAAAGAAAAAACAAAAGGGGAAATTTATTTGGGGACGGAGGGAGTATGTGTGACTCGACAAAGTTCCGTTGACACTGAAATACGGTGACACTCTGGTGTCACTGTCTTTTTGGAGCAACTCTGATGTTTTGTTTACGAAATTGATGGTTTGTAATTGTACCCTTACCCCCACCCTCTTTGCTCTTCCAAATGTGTGGTGATTTTGCATTGCATAATAGCAACACATTTGGAGTGGGCAAAGGTGGGGGTTAGGGTGCGGGTTTCAGGAGGATTAGAGAATAAAAATAATCATTTTATAGTATAATATAACGCTTGAGGCATTTCAATTGAATGAGTGACATCCGCTGATACTGGATATATGTTATTGTTAACGCTTTAACGAAACTTACCGATATGAACTATGTAGTTTCTTCTTTGAATGAAAAAAAAAGTTGAAAGAAACAAAAAGATAAGGTTAAAAGTTTAAAACCCTTTATGAAATAGATAGGGTAGGAGAATGCTAGTAAAATGATGATGAAAATGCACTTGTCTAGCTAGCGTGGATTGTTGGAATTAAAAATATTCCTGGGGCAGGGTGGAAATTATTCAAACACTTGACGGGCTTCAACCGTTATAATAAAAAAAAAACACACAAATTGATTTTTGACATTTTGGGGTGTTGGAACTTTTCATTTTTTTCCCGTGTAATTATATAATCCCTTCATTCCTTGGCAGTCCCTCCACGAAACTCCTCTTCCACCTCCCTGGCTAATAATTACTTAGCTATGGCTCTCACTCTGTTTTTCTTGGGTGCCCTTGTTGCAATGGCCTCAAATGTCAGTTGCGATTCCTCTGAAGAAGGGTGGGCCGACGCCAAAGCCACCTTCTACGGCGGAAGTGACGCCTCCGGGACAATGGGTACGTATGCATTATACCGGTTTTGCCCTTTAGCTGTGTTTAGTACGTCCGTTAATATAACTCGACCTTTTGATTTTCTTTACACGTACAGGAGGGGCTTGTGGTTATGGGAATTTGTTCAGCCAAGGGTATGGCACAAGGACCGCAGCCCTGAGTACACCTCTGTTCAACAATGGCCTGGCCTGTGGGTCTTGCTATCAGATTAAGTGCGAGGACAGCCAATTTTGCCGGGGAGGCTCTATTGTCGTGACCGCCACTAACTTTTGCCCTCCCGGCGGGTTGTGCGACCCCCCCAACGTCCACTTCGACCTCTCTCAGCCTGGCTTCATGAGCATTGCCCAATACAGAGCCGGGGTCGTCCCCGTCTCTTACAAAAGGTATTCACTCCCTCCGTGCTAAAAAAGAATTCCTAGTTTGACCAAATGTAAAAATAAGAAAGTGTTAAATTGTAGTTTACTTACAATTTTGCCCTTGATGTGATGGGTAAAAGTAAGATATGATGGATAGATTATTAGAAAAAAAATATGATGTAATAGGTAGGCTATGAAAAAGTAAGGGTAAAAGTGATTTTTTTTAATAGAAAGTGAAATTGTTTTGTTGGAAGTGACAAAAATGAAAGAAGAAGTGTTTTTGAGAACTCATTTTATTGGTGAGATGGATTTTCTGTGATGAGAGTAATTATATATTATTTGCAGGGTGGCCTGTCAGAGGAGCGGCGGAATAAGGTTCACCATCAACGGACACTCATACTACAACTTGGTGTTGGTCACCAACGTGGGCGGCGCCGGAGACGTGCACGCGGTGGCTGTGAAGGGTTCAAGAACCGGGTGGCAGGCCATGTCGAGGAACTGGGGGCAAAACTGGCAAAGCAACTCGTACCTCAACGGACAAGCCTTGTCGTTCATGGTGACCACCAGCGACGGCCGCACTGTGGTGTCTAACGACGTCGCCCCGGAGGGCTGGTCATTTGGTCAAACCTACTCCGGCAGCCAGTTCTAATGACACTTTATATAAAATAAAATTGTACGAGCGAGTAGTAACTTAATGGTGGTGTTTGTTACGTTGTAGGGTCAAAATGGGAAGGCTCGGTTTGAGAAAGCCTTCGCCATTAAGGTTAAGGCTTGTTTGGATGCCCTGATTTATTATGAAGGTGTTCCGATCAAATCCTTCTCCCCCAACTCCTCCTTTCTTGCTTGTTTTTATCTCGTGAAATGGGCACCGTATACACTCTCAATAACTTAACTTCTTTTACTAAATAAATGCAGACCTATTTAAGTTTGGATTTGATTTTGAATGAATGTATCGAATGTATCTGATAATTCTTTGTGAAATTTGCACTAAATAGGATTAAAACATAATCACTTTCTTAATTTAGGATTTAAACTTTTTTATTCCCTAAATAGGATTTAATAATGTCTTCGTGGAATGAATAATGCCTAGCAATGATAGACATTACTTGAATAATGACTAAATAATAATGACCAAAGGTCCTACATTCGGAAATAAAAACATATGGTCCTATTTTGGGAAAGTCATTATGTTTAAGTCCTATTTAGGTAAATTACTCTAATTCTTTATGGTTTTTGATATATCAGCTTTTTATAAATTCTATGTAACTAAAATTATATTTAGCATGTGATCAAAGATGGCATAAATTTTTTTATAAATTTAATGTAATTAAAATTATGTTTAGCATGTGATCAAAGTTCGCATAAAAGTAAAATTATGAAAAATAACTTGGGAGGGAGGGAGCAAGTAATTATTAGTAATTTATAGTATTAATTTATTAGTAGATTGTTGATAAAAACTTCTTTCCCGTTTCAAATTAGGAGTTTTGATTGAAATAATGTTTAACAAATTTATTTAATCATACATGTAAAACTTAAATATAAAATTAATACATTTAAAAACTATCTTAAAAGATTTACAAAATAAGTTGCTTGTTTTATTAAATCACTGACGAACCAAAAAATAAAGTGAATAAATTTGATTATATAAAGAATAATTTAAATGAAAGTTAAGATTGTTGGACAAATGGAGATATAGACTAGCACATTAATATTCTTTTTTATTTCAGAGTTAGAGCATCTCCAACAATATCACTTTGACTTTCTAAAAGCTATAAAAAACGCGAATTTAGCACGAATTTTAGGTGAGCCACCGAGACTATATGGGTGGGGGAGAGAGCTAGATATGTAGGTGGAGAGAACGACATAATTTGTTCAACAAATTTGATGTTATGACTCACAAAGACATCATGATTTTCTAGATCAAGTGCATGGTAGCGTTTTTGGCTGAAAGGCTAGGGTAGAGAGTGGTATTTGGGCTTCAAACCCCTCACGAGGTACTCATAGATGAGGCTCCACCCTGAGGGAGACTATGAAAGGCCTTTAGTTGTTTTATAAAAACCTTCCAACATACTCCTCTGATTACTATGCATCGGGTCCCAGATCAATTGGATCATTGATTTGTACCTTCAATCGTACATGCACCTCGAGATTCCATATTAGATCTTCGAGAGAGAAGCCCCCATATCTATTCCGATTCTGGATCCAGATACGGAACTGGAATGGGCTATGCCTTCACCTATGCTATTAAATTTCAAACCAAAGCATTTTTTGTCTTGAAATTGAAAAAGAATAGGCCCTGGATATTCTATCGATGATTCCGGAAAGGGTTCAACCCAGGCAGGCAAAGTCCACATCAATGCCTTGACAATGAATTCAGCTTTACCACCCCCCAACTTACATCGCACTTTCACTGGAAATGGATTGAAGCCCCGGTATTTTAAATTCCGGCTTCAAGCCTTTATTTTTTACATTTTTAATACACATTTTGTAAAATTAATATAAAACTAAGGCAAATTATATTTGGCCTTAATCTTTTTTTCTTCTCTCGTAAAACATACATTTGAAACCCGTTTGTTAGTTCCATATTGTGTTGACATTATTTTTTGACAAACGAATAGATTTATCTAGAATTATTTTAGAGGTTTTATTTAGATCTAGAGTCCCAGCATGTGCAGAAAGTGAAAGAGGAAAGAGCTTGAAGAAAGAATTGTAATAATGAAATGTTACTTTAAGAGCCTAGTCTTTAGGACTTGAACTCTTAACTTCCAGTTCCTTCCAGTTTCTTTCAGTTTCTTTCTATTCCTTCCACTTTCTTCCAGATCCTTCTAGTTTCTTCTAGTTCTTTCCAGTTTTTTCCAGTTCCTTTTAGTTTCTTCCAACTATTCTCATTTTCTTCCAACTCTTTCTACTCTCCAACCAATTACACTAAAAATGATACTCCCTCCGTCCCAAAAAGTTTGTTACGTTTAGAAAAAACTGCGTCCCGTAAAGTCCGTTACATTTCTATTAAAAAACCACTTTTACCCCTTACTTTTTCATACCCTACCTATCACATCATACCTTTTTTTTAATAATCTACCCATCACATCCTACTTTTACCTATCACATCAAAGGTATTTTTGGAAAGTTAATACAAAAATATTCCTCCCTTAATTTCCCAAAAAGTCAAACCGTCCCATTCTTTTTGGGACCGAGGGAGTATATTTTAATGTGATTATTATTATTATTATTATTATTATTATTATTATTATTATTATTATTATTATTATTATTATTATTGTTGTTGTTGTTGTTGTTGTTGTTGTTATTATTGTTATTATTATTATTATTACTATTACAACTGCTATGTTCATAACTATAGTTTATACATTATTTTTTTCATCTCACTATTTTATGATTCACACTCATTATTTTTTTCTTTAATTTTTTAATATGAATAAGACAATATTTTGTATATTAATATACATGATAAAACAGGAAAACATCAATATGTTAAACTATATTTAAAAAAATTATGGATAAAATAGTGACATAGAAAAATACTAAAATAGGAGTAAAATATAAAAAATGTAAAAAAAAAAAAGTTCTATGTCTTTATTTCAAAAATAGGACTTCAATGAAAATAAAATGTCAATCATGAAAGAAAAAATAGGCTTGATTACATTATGTGACATGTTTGATATTTAAAACAAAATCTTGTAATATATAAAGTATAATTACAAATATATTATTTATAATAAATACTGCATAAATAAATTGAGGTGCAACGTAACCACAAAAACTTTTTAAAATTTAATATTTTAATATTAATGCTAGCTTTATATTATAATTATTTTTTTGCTAAAGTAGTTTTTTGTATTTGAAAAATAACAATACTTTTTTTGTATCTTAAAGGCATTTATTAAGATAACGTGATGATGATGATGATGATGATGATAATAATAATAATAATTTATAAAAACAAGAATTTAAAATAAATTTCTTAAAGTTTTTTAGGTTTTCCAATTTTTTGAAGTTTTTCCAGTTTCTTCTAGTTCCTTCTGGTTTCTTCCCGTTCGCTTCAGTTTTTTCCAGTTTCTTCCAGTCTCTTCAAGTTTCTACCAGTTCTTCCAGTTCCTTCCAGTTCCTTTCAGTTTTTTCCAGTTTCTTCTAACATCCAGCTCTTTTTTTCAGTCCTAAAGAACATGCTCTTAGTTTACTATTCTTGAGAAGGAAGTCATGGTTGAGATTCCTAAGTACACTCTAGCATCGCCGGATTTTTGAGAGAAGGTGCAGTTGAGAAGAAGGTACAGATCCGATCAAAAAAAGGGAAGAAGGTGCAGTTTTTTACAATGCAAAATTTCTTGACGGCCTGCACAAATTTGAACATCGCCAGATATCCGACTGTTGGATTTTGCTGAAATTTTGAGAGAGTACTCCCAACACATAGGGCTTCACCCTGTTCAATTTTCACGTCAATCAAAGTTACGAATCTGCTATTATTAAAGTTATGATCCACATATTACCGCTAATTTATTGCAAAAAACGCAGCTCTGGTTTAGTCGATGATCGGAGTACCAAATCTTGTCTGATCGTGTTGAAATTAAAGGAGGAGTCTAAGGACTCGTGAAGCTTCAATATGAAAGGTGGAGATCAAATTCCAACAGTTCAATCTTGATTTATGAGCTTCGGATCAGCGTGCATATTTTTGTAGAGAAAGGTAGAATCTTTGTTAGAAGGTGTATTAGAATCTACGTCCTTGAAGAAGATCTTGGAGAGGGTGTAACAAGCAGTGGCGATAGACGCAAACATAGTTTGTTATCAAGTCATTCGTAAGTAGACAAATCAATACATTAGAAATTTTTCTTGTGATTGGTTGTGTAATTCTTACAGTGGTTTAGTGAAAGGGCTGTTAAACGGATGTGGACCTCGCAGATGTCAGAGAGTTGCTCCAAACTACGTAAACAATTCTTGTATATTGTTTACTGCTTTTACTTTATATCCTGCATGCGTGTGTGCTTGTGACAAAAAAGATGTAATAGCACTATGTCTGTCATCTGTTACTGTGACAGTGCTCCATAGTTGTTTGATCTGTTTGCGTAGTTTTCAATTGGTGATTTCCGCTGCACCCCCATGAACTTACACTGTTAACATATCAAAGTCGGTTTCCATTAATTCGAGCTCCTCATTCTCTTGTCTTCGTTTTCTCTCTCTTCTTTCCTAAGATTGAACACCAGCAGTTGTCCAAACATTGGCCCGCCAATATTATCAGAAACAGAGCTAGACACTACCAAACCCGAGGCAATGAATCTTACATTCTTTCTTCTGATCGGCCGTGGAATGGGGTCATCGGAGTCCTTTGTTCCGACGAGCTGATAGTGTCATTGGCCTCAACCTCGACGAAGGATCTTTTCTTTGATAATCCAGCCTCGGGGTTGTTGAGTTGTTGCTATTTCGGTGAATGGCTCAAAATTCTCCAAAACCGATGGAGACTTTGCCTTGGTGTTCGTCGTCTTGTTTGACTCGAGCATGGACGGAGAAACGGAGGAATCGAAGGGATTCATGTTAAAAATAAAAAAATATTTGAATAATTTTTTTAGAAAGAGGAGAGAGAGAGATTTATGTTTGTGGTGTATGTTTAATTTTATTGAGGAGAAATTTTTTTCAAATATGCAACGGTATTATAGCCGTTGGGGAGGGAGGGGACTGGGTTAAACGTTTGACGCATGCAGCTTAACGCTAAGATGAAGCCCTACGGGAGCGGTGTTTAACACCGGGGGCGTTATAATTTTTAAGGTACACATATTTTAATTCTAAAAATATTCCTCGGGGCAGACATGAAATTATTCAAAACTTGGCCGAGTTCCAGACTTCCACCGTTCAAATTAAAAAAGAAAAAAAAAACACACATTTAATCTGTCGACTTCAACTTTTTGTCGTGACAGTTTTTTCGGCCCCCAACAGCCCTAAAAATGGGTTAGTTAAATTAAACACGCAGTAGTGATATAACTGTAGTAGTGCCAGCCCACTCCCACAGGCCCAACCCTTTTCCCCCTGTATTTATATCCCCCTTCCTCCCTCCCCGTTCTCTCCACCAAATTCTTCCCCTTCCACCTCCCCAAAACTACCATTTTCTCCCTGGCTATGGCTCTCACTCTTTTTTTCCTGGCTGCCCTTCTCGCAGTGGCCTCAAATGTCGATTGCAATCCCACCGGAGGGTGGACCAACGCCCACGCCACCTTCTACGGCGGCGGTGACGCATCTGGGACAATGGGTACGTATGCAACATCCCTTTTTGTTAATACCGATTTTGCCCTTCAAAATCTAACTCGGGTTCTGATTTGTTTGCACAGGAGGGGCTTGTGGCTATGGGAATTTGTACAGCCAAGGGTATGGTACAAAAACCGCAGCTCTGAGTACAGCTCTGTTCAACAATGGCCTGGCCTGTGGATCTTGCTACGCCGTGAAATGTGTGGGTGACAAATCTTGCCTGAGAGGCTCGATTGTCGTCACCGCCACCAATTTTTGCCCTCCCAACAACGGCCTCCCCAACACCGCCGGCGGGTGGTGCAACTCTCTCCTCCACCACTTCGACCTCTCTCAGCCCGGATTCCTTAGCATTGCCCAGTACCGAGCCGGGATCGTCCCCGTCTCTTACAAAAGGTACTTAATCTGATGTATTTCAGTTCGATTCGAAATCGCATCTTATCTTAGCTCCTGATCTGAGGAGATTTGCACATTTGTAGGGTGCCCTGCAGGAGGAGTGGCGGAATAAGGTTCACCATCAACGGGCACGCCTTCTTCAACTTGGTGTTGGTCACCAACGTGGGCGGCGCCGGAGACGTGCACGCGGTGGCGGTGAAGGGTTCCAGAACAGGGTGGCAGGCCATGTCGAGGAACTGGGGGCAAAACTGGCAAAGCAACTCGAACCTCAACGGACAAGCCTTGTCGTTCAAGGTGACCACCAGCGACGGCCGCACTGTGGTGTCTCGCAACGTCGCCCCCGCCGGCTGGCAATTCGGTCAAACCTACTCAGGCAGCCAGTTCTAATGACACCATTTTAATTACCTAATCAGTACTTGTAGTTGTTGTAGTGAGTGTGGCTGATTGTAGTGATTTAAAAGTGGTGTTTGGTGTAGGGTCAAAATGGGAAGGCTGAAGTTTAAGATAGCCTTCACCATTAAGGTTTGTTTGGATGCCCTGATTTATTACAAAGGGTACCAACCAAACTCTTCTTGGCCAACTTTTTTTTTTCTTTCTTTTATTTGGGTTTTATTTGATCCTCTTGAAAGAGAAAAGCAGAGGTGGATTGTATCCCACCCGCTTAAGTATTGTCACTTGTGGTGTGAGTGTGAAGTGTAGAACTTCATCTTTTGGTAATAGTAATGGGAAGCTGCTTTATTAATTTACATGGCTATTGTTATTTACTCCGTATTTATTAAGTGCTTGTTTGAGATTAGTTTTAATCTTTTAAAAATGTTATCTATAGGTAGTGTTTAACTTTATTATTTTTAAAATTATTTGCACCGTTAAAATTTTATCTAAAATATTAAATTTAACGCTATAAACAGACATGTCCTAAGTAGTGTCATTTTCAAAAATAAAAAAACAATGAAATTACTGTCACTTTCGATGTCTCCCGCAGTTAAAAATGAAGCTGGGTATTTTGTTGGTCAATCAATAATGGAGTATTATTGTAGGATGAACATTTTCTGTTCATTTGTTTTCTCGACGGCAAGTGGGTAGAGGGGTACCATTATGACCGTTTACTTGCCGCCGGTAAAAAGCAGCAATTAACGGTGGGGAGTGGAGGGAATTTATGAAGCCTAACGAACAACAAACTGGTCAAATGTGTTTATTGCCACAGTGAATTGACGGCAGAGAAAAGAAGAATTGTCCAACTCTGTCTGAACTAAAAGTGAAGAAAGATTTACTTAAGGGCCGTTTGGCAACTTCTGAATCGGTAAGTGCTGAACCAGTAAGAGGTCTGAAGCATTAACTGCTGAACCAGTAAGAGGTCTGAACCATTAAGAGCTAGTATATTGCTTAACTATTCAGAGGCAAATGTCTGATCAATTCAGATAAGAGGTCTTAATCATTCAGACTCTGTATAATACTTAACCATTCAGAGGCAAATCTCTTAACCATTCAGACATCTGAACCATTAAGAGGCTGAAACAAAC